>JAHWFP010072771.1:2710-17655 GCA_023313725.1 Lithobius niger | reverse complement strand
ATCGAGATAGCTATGGAACCTCTCGAGATACCCCCTAAGGCCCCTTTCTGTCTACCTACCACACTCACCTGTATGAAGTTATTCACCAATAAATTCTTGCTGATCGCACAAAACGTGGATCGGTACACAAGTCATTCTTAGCAGTACAAATCGAACTAAAATTTGTCGATCATCAATCTCATTGAAAGGACACAAGGAAGCACTAGGGGTGGGTGTATCTCATGGGATTTCGAATGTAGTTCGATTTCTTTTCTATTACTTCAATGCATGTTTTTAGAACGTTCAGCAAGAATTTCTTGGTCATTGATGCTTCATGGGGTGCACAGGAGGGGGAAGAGGATACTGAGGAGGTTTTGGTGGTATTTCATGGAGATCCATGGCTGGTTCAATTTCTACTGCTAGGAATGATTGGTGTACCAAAATGCAAGCTTTCTGTACAATCAAAAAGAATTTTTCGCGTATCAACCTCATGGAGCGGGAATAGGGGGAAGCACTAAGGGGCCTTGGAGGATTTCGTGGAAGTGCCATAGCTATAATTTGATTTCTACTGCTAACAATGAATGTGTACCAAATTTCATTCTTAGCACTAGAAATCAAAATTTGTTTGTCAGGCCTCAAGGAGGTGGCCCTGGGGGGGGGGGCGCTACCGCTTTGGTGCGCTGTAGATTATCTCGTGGGGGTTCATAGCTAGTTCAATTTTTACTACTATGAATGACTTGTGTACCAAATGTCATATTTTCAGCTCGATCTGCAATAAATTGTTAGTGAAGCTGCAGAGAAGAGGGGAGTAGAGCCTCGGGGCGGGGGGGGGGGCACAAGAAGAGCCTTGGGGATATTTCATGGGGTGTTACATGGTAGGTTTGATGTGTACTGCTAAGAATGACTTGTGCACCAAAATTCAAGCTTTTAACTCGGTTTGTAAAAATTTGTGGGTCAGGGCTCAGTGAGGGGGCACAGGGGGGCGCTGGGGGCCCTTTGGAGGTATTTCTTGTGGGTTCCATGGCTGATTCGATTTATGCTGCTAAAAATGACTTGTGCACCAAATTCCATGTTTTTAGCTTGGTCTGTAAGAATTTGTTGCCCAAGCCCCTGGGAGAGGAAACAGGGGGGATGCTGACAAGGGGGTGCGGAAGGCACTTGGAGGTATTTCATGTGGGGCCCATGGCTGGTTCGATTTTTACTGTTAAGAAAGACTTGTCTACCAAATTTTATATTTTTAGCTCGATTTGTTAAAATTTGTTACTCCGCTTAATGATTTCTGCCAAGTGCTCTACAATAATACTTGCTCTGCGGATGAGAATAATGTTGTCACATCAAAATCGTGTTCAACAGGACCTGGTAGGTGTTAATATCTTCATTTTAAGCTATACAAATTGAAAATCGGTTCATTGGTTCAATCTCTAGGTGAGAGCAAAAGTTCTAGACCATTTGGCTTTTCGTGTCAAAAATATTGTAGTTACATTAAAATACCTTGTGAAAGGCTCTAGGCCTTGGCCATACGTACGTTTTAAGCTATAGATCGTGAAAATCGGTTCAGTGGTTCGATCTCCCTGTGAGGGCAGAGTCTCAACAACAACATTAATGATGTCCGCCCAGTGCTCTACAATAATAATTGCTCTGCCGACGAGAATACTGCAGTCACGTCTAAATCGTTCTCCAAAGGCCCTGGCCGGTGTTAATACCTACATTTTAAGCTATACAAATTGAAAATCGGTTTATTGGTTCGATCTCTAGGTGAGAGCAAAGGTTCTAGCCCATTTGGCTTTCCGTGTCAAGAATACATTAAAATACCTTGCGAAAGGCTCTAGGCATTGGCCATACCTGCGCTTTAAGCTATAGAACTTGAAAATCGGTTCAGTGCTTCGATCTCCACGTGAGGGCAGAGTCTCAACAACATTAATGATTTCTGCCCAGTGCTCTACAATAATAATTGTTCTGCCGACGAGAATACTGCAGTCACATTTAAATCGTATTCAAAATGCCCTGGTCGGTGTTAATACCTACATTTCATGCTATACAAATTGAAAATCGGTTCATTGGTTCGATCTCTAGGTGAGAGCAAAAGTTCTAGCCCATTTGGCTTTCCTTGTCAAGAATATTGTAGTTACATTAAAATAGCCTACGAAAAGCCCTAGGCCTTGTCCAGACCTACGTTTTAAGCTATAGAACTTGAAAATCGATTTAGTGGTTCGCTCTCCAGGTGAGGGCAAAGAGTCCCAACAACAACAACAAGATCAACAACAACAACAAGAAATGGACATGCTGTGAACGCCGCACGGTTCGATTGTTGTCAATAAAATTTGTAATGCGGTGAAATAGTTACGACACGACCCCAAATACCGAATTTCGTTGGTCTATGTCAATTCAGGGCGAAACTAAAGGAGTTCAAAGTTTGGGGTTTAACATGGAAGTTCATGCTGAGGCTTACATAAGGACTGCAGATATTAGTATTAATAGATATTAGTATTTAAAAAAAACGCTTAAGCGTATATGGATGTAAGTCTTTAAAAAATTTAAAGCTCTAAACGAATAGATATTAGAAAAAGATATGTAAGCCATCAGCCTCACACTAATACATGTAAAAGTAGCTCCAGCTTGTTTTTTTGGGATGCTGGAAATTCTTTTACATGTATTAGTGCGATGATGATGGCTTACATGTCTTTTTCTAATATCTGTTCGTTTAGAGCTTTAAGGTTTTTATGGCTTACATCCATATTTTACACGCTTAAGCGTTTTTTAATACTAATCTTACTAATGGTTACAGTACGTTTTAGTGTTATTTTATAAGGAAAAAATTGTTGCTTAGCCTAGCATGTTGTGTCAACTATGCATAGTGCTCAGGCAGTCTGACATATAAGTCCAAAAGGCAACGTAAATACTGCGCCGCTCTCCTACCGATTCTGGGGCTTCGCCATAAGGGTGTTCTGGAATCTGATAGAGGTTTTAGCCATATAAGATCATTGGTTATGGGTTCCGGGCAACAGGGATAGCTTTACGAACACTACCTAAATGTTGCACACTATTTTGCTGATTTCATACAAGTACTGATGAGATTCTAAGCAGTCTTTGATTTTTTGCCTTGTCTCATCACGACTCATTGTTAAGCAAACAATTCTATTCGTGTAAATAGAATTCCCATTTGAAATTTAAATTTGTTTATTATGAGCCATAGCCCAAGGCCAAGCGCCCAATCACAAACCAAGTTACACCACACAATACCGATACACCACAAGCTACTGTACATTGATAACCACGAACTACCACACTCCGTACCACTTACTACCCACAAAACACTACCCTCCACAATTTCCCACCCTTACCGGTATTCCAGATTACGCGGTATCCCAGATTACATGGCGTGATCCCGAGATGCCTGTCCTGGTAGCCCATCCACTCATAACTGAGAAACTGAGGGAAACTGAAGCGATTGGGTAAGAGGACAGTTGGGAGGTCTACACGTATATTCCTGACCTCCTAAGAAAGTGCGCAATCGCACGCAGTCATTGCACCAACGACGGACATATTGTCCAAGAGAGGAGATCTGCAACAGTTGGGTTCCCCTGGACTAACTGAGTAAAAGACAAAAGAAGGGGCCGAAGGGTTTCACACAAAAGCAGTAAGTGTTCTGTAGTGAACTCAACTTTGCAACGTGGACAGAGGGGTGATCCAGTCCAACCCAGGCGGTACCGATGTGCGACAAGAAGAGAGTGGCCTGTGCGGAGGCGAGACAAATTCTTCCCCATCCACAGTGGGAACCGATCATAGGGTGACGCAAACCGGCTGAACACGGAAAAGGGTCTGTCCAATGGGAGCTGACCGCCATTCTTTCACCCATGTAACACACACCCACGCTCGCAGGCACGGTCCCTTCGCCTTCGCAGAGACCACCAGACAGATGGCGTGGTCGAGAGCCATACCCAACAGCAGTCTTCGCCACAGCATCTGCCTGCTCATTTCCCACAATCCCAGCGTGACCCCTAACCCACTGAATACACACTGGACCCAGACCAGTAGCCGTCCATAGCTTCCGGCATACCTCATACACCAGAGGATCACACAAATCCAAGGAAGCAATTGAGCGCCTCAAGACATCAATTGCTGGCTGCGAGTCCGTACAATTCGTGAAACCCTGAAGATCCAGTTCCAGGGCCACGTCCAGGGCAACCGAAAGAGCACACAGCTGACTCATGATACTGGAGGAGGCAAACTCAAGCCTCTTACCATACAGAATTTTCAGGGAAGAAATTGCCACTCCAACTCCACCTGACCATGACTCCCTGAAGAATGACGCTTTGCAACAAATGAAATACCCTGTCGGTAGGGCCGAAAAGATGGTGTCCAGCCCGGGCCATCAAACCCATGTGCAGAAAGCCTTCGGTCCGTAAGCCCGCAAAGGAGAAATTGATGCCACCTCACGAAGAAGAGCAACCCCACACCCAGGAGGCCAGAGGGAACCCAGCACTAGCGGGCTAAGCGTGACATAGTCATACATGATCTGGCTAACTGGATCATACTTTCTTCTACTTGCATTGCGGATGCACAAAACGCACAACAGCTCAGCAGCATGAAAATGCAATGGCGGTTCACACGACTCAACCCAGAGGGCCTGAACCGGGGTTGTCTGAAGGCAGCCAGAGATGATCCGCAGGCATTTTGTTAACAGACTCCTGCATAGACTTAATGTGCTTCTTGGAGGGACACAAAAACGGAAGGCTGTAATCCAGAACTGACCTGATGAACGACCTGCATACCATAATCATAGAACCACGCTTCATACATCAATCCCGGAGAGTCTCTTAAGGATGGAGACTCTGCTCCGAATCCTGCTATGCAGCCGGGACGCATGCTGCTTCCACTCCAACCTCTCATCCAGTATGATACCCAGATATTTGACAGACGATGCCTGCTTAACAACAGTGCTGCCAACCCGTATGCTCAAAGGCTCCATACGCCGCACTCGGGATCAACTGAATACAACAAGCTCAGTCTTGGATGGTACAAGGAGCAGACCCCTGTGACCTAGCAGAGCTGAGATACGTGCTACGACAATCTCTACACACTGGTAACACTCTTCCGAGTCATCTCCCGAGAACCAGAGATCAACATCGTCCGCGTAGCAAACAATGTTGGTCGTCTCACCAATTTCCAAAAGGCCATCATTGATAGCCACCGCAAACAACAGAGGACTGGGGCAGCTCCCTTGCGGGAGCCCCCGGCCAGAATTGGCTTCCGCCGTCCAAAATCGACCAGCCTTCGTCACAAATTTGCGATCGCCCAGGAGGACACAGATTGCACTGACTAAGCCAGTCCCTACACCCATTTTTGCCAGGCCATAACGAACCCAGGCAACACCCACCGTATCATAGGCAAGCCTGATTCCAGGAACACAGCAACAACCGTGCGACCATGCATCCACGCCTTATAGATTCCAGAAAGAAGATACATCACTGGATCCTGGGCACTCCTACCCTTCGGGCAAAGCAGTCATACTATTCTAGGTGCCATTACAGCCTCCTGATGAGCATACACTCATAAACTTTCCTCACATTGGAAAGAAACAAGATCGGCCTGTAATTCGAAACCAAAGACCACACAGACCCTGTTTTGTGAATAGGGATAATGGTGGAGTATAGTCATGATTCGGGAATAGGGCTCCCTCCAAACATAACCTGGAATACAGCTAACCCTTCCATAACTGCCTCAGCATTCTACGACTTAATTCTCCTGTATGTGACACCATCCACACCTGCGGCCCCAGCATCTTTACACTTGCTGAGATCAGTCGAAAATTCAGACAAATCCCAAGGGTCATCAACGGGAGAGTCCCTTGCACACGCAACACTTTCCGGTGGCTGTAGACCAGATGGAAGAGCATATACACTCCCAAAGTGCTAACAAAAGGCGTCATCCATGGCCTCACCCTTGAGAACCGGACCAGACTGATCCCGTTGGTCATACACCCATGTCTGCACTGGAGCAGTGGATTCATGAACAAGGACCCGCCATGCACACCCCACAGACGCCGCCGTACACATTTGCCCACACACGGTCTGGGTACAGGTCACGCTCTCTACATATCAGATATGACGATTCACGCGACGTTCCCTGATACACTAACCAGGTATAATCACATGGACACCTTTTCCATTGCCGATACGCCCGCTGCCTATCCTTGACAGCACGAGTGCAGAGAGTAGTCCACCAAACTAGTTGAACTCTACTCGGACCAATTTGCAGAACATTACACCTACCCCTTGCAGTCAAATTGCTCCTCAGATTAGCCTCCACCCACCCATCCAGGATACCGTTGGAGACACGTGGTCTCTGACGACACCGTGAGCTCTGTGGCATTGAACTACCAAGAGGGTGCAGAATCACAGGGAAGTGATCGCTGCTCCTCAGGTTACCAGAAACCAAAAAATAGAAACCCTTTTCTAATCCCGACGTGCATACAAAGAAGTCCAGTAAAGAGTCTTGCGGAGAACCCCGCTGCCACCGAGAAAAAGTTGGCGACCCATCTTACACGACCCTAAGACCAACCTTGTTAATAGCATTGGCAAGATTACGACCCCTTGTATCCATGCGGACAGATCCCCAATCTCGATGATGTGCGTTGAAGTCTCCACATAACCAATAATGGACTCCGGAACTGACCGAACCACTCTGTCACGCTGTTGTTTTGACTGGCTTTTCGTTGCATGCACAACAACAACCGTTACCCACTGATTAGATGTACAAACTCTATTTGCACATGCGACCAGCCCCACATGACTAATATTAATTGGAAAAGCAACGTAGGGAGCCGTCCATCGAATAAAAATCCCTACATTCCCTTCAGCTACAAAATCCGCCTGAAAAGCTGCTGCACCAGTAAAATTTGGAAGGTTCGTTTCCTGAACTGCCAGAATGTGTGCATACTGAAGGAGATTTTTTATCTCAGCAAGCTTAGCTTACATGACTCGCACATTCCAGGAGGCAATCTTGAACATGCGTGACATAGGGGAGAACATAACAAATCTAACCTAACACATCATGGAAAACTACCCGACATCTCCAGTGTCCTTCATACAACCCACAACTTCCCCAGGATCCAGGGCGGGTACACTTACACCACTACTTGATAGTGTAATCCCAGTCTGTAAATCACAACTTACAACTCCATTCATAGACTGAACCTCCACCTCAACTCCTGCACAATAATTATGATCAACACCATTTGAGCATCAATCTCAACACTTTCAACCACCTCGATTCTCTCATCCACTTCATTAGGACCTACTTCCTGACACATAACATCATCTTCAAGCACAACGAAGGTGTTTCTCTCAACATTTACATTGGGTCGACTTCCTTGACTTCTTTGTGCGTCCTGTGATGTACGGGACCTGTTACCCCTCTTTTTCTTTTTGGCAGGTGGTGCAAAGCCCCTGTCGTCATCTGCAGCATCTCCGTTCGGCATGACGCACATCACATCCTCACATCTGGCATGAAATTCACCATCGTCTCCATCACTAAGATGCACAACAGCAGCTTGGGCCTCGCCCGGCAAGGGACTCAGCCCCGTACCTGGTACTTTATTCCTATACTCCGTTGGGTTGCCAGCCATACAAACAAGAACATTGTCTCTTGGTGACGGGGAGCTTACTCTGCCTGCATCCTGATGTGGCTGCACCTGCCCACCACCCATCGCCACTCTCGCACTAAGTGTTTGCTTCGGACTACGTCATGTGCAACCTCTGCCTGTGCCTCACGCCATCGGTATCCCCAATCCCTTCCTCACCTCCCAGGCGAGCATTTTATTGTGCGCATTCACTGGCCCGCCGGCTCCCTTGCGGCCCGACTTTGCGACATATCCAGTCCCCTCACACACCTACTGCTTCCCGGGAAACCATTCCTGGCCCATTGGGTTCATATCCTTCATATATACGTCCTACATCTGAATCCATGACGTCACCACTGCCATCCCCATTCTGGACCGCCATTCTCGGGATGTCTCTCCTTCCTACATTCCGCCTGCTCAGACCAATGCTGCGGTTCCTTTCGTGCCTTCTTTGCCAAATGAAGAGTCGCCCAGCATATCCGCCTGGATAAAAGCGACCACGTCACAAGATTGTCAACGTCTTTCTACCTAGAGTGTTTGGCAGTTCGACGATGCGGATATATTCCATCCAGTCTTTGCAGGCATTACTCAGCACTCTGTTGCTTCCACCCGAGCTTTAGCTTGGTCTCCGTGCCAGCACAAAGCCAAAGATGTGGCATTGGTTTCCGGTGCTTTTATAGAGGATTTTTTTCACTATCTTTTTGTACTATACCTATCGCGCCGTGAGGAACCAGAATCACATGTCCCATCTTCTATCACCAAACATTACGGACCCCGTCTCGCTTCTATCTGAGTCAGGTGATTCTGTCACTAATTACTTGTTCACATGTTCCGCTTTTACTTAAGCTTCCCAAACGTGCCTCCGACTTTTTCATTTTCTGTGCTTCGTCTGTTTCGGACCTAACCTATTCCTACTCACAATTGTGCTCCAGCTATATCACAATAGCTCTCCTTTAAGACACGGGCCTTCCTTCTACTCTCCAACATGCCGCCGATACCGGAACTTGTGTTTCCTCTTCCCACAACTAAGGTAAGGAGATTTTCGCTATATGCATGTACCTCTTTTTCCTTGGCCCAGGGTAGCGGCTACCATTAGTTGCCTCTTCATTGTACGTGGTCCCTTTTTCTGCTACAAGATGGCCAGCCTGGGGCCCTTCCTACCGACTTCACGTGTCCCCTGGCTCTTCGTACCAACCGATCCGGCCGGGCCTGCCTGAACGCCTTCCTGTCGATTTCCTTTCATCATCTGCCATAGGTTCACGTTGCTTCCCTCCGAATACAATGATCGTTGTGTTCAGGCACTATGGTCGTCATTATTAAGATACATTCCATTGGGCAGCTGGCTCGTATCACTGGTACCGTTAACCTTGACCTACCGCTAATTTTGACGAAGTCTGCTAATAGAAATATAGCTAATGTAAATTTCGCTGGCTGTAAAAAGACGCCTGGTTAATTTTAGTTTTTAGTGTGTCTATACAAAAATCAACATTACCTTCACCCGCCCAAGCCTCCCCTCTGATAGACCAAGGTTCCTGAGAGAGGAAGAAAGATGAAGTGTGGCCCGCTGCGTCGGCTTTATAAAAGGAGGCCTGCACTCTCACACGCACAGTAAAGAGCGGTTACGAGCACGGCCGGGAAGACAACTTTCAACCTAGGGATATTTTTTGTTGTTTGGGATGGGAACCAGATCAGTTTTGGGGGGATGATGGGACAAAAGGGGAGAAATTGGAGGGAGAATTTGGGAGGAAAAGGGAAACTTACAGGAAGAAAAATTCCCTGTATAGTCAACGTTCAGGTAACAGTGTTAATGGCGTCATGCACGAAGGACAGTTATTTTTCACACGCTACAGATCGCTCAAGCCAAAGCGATAAACTGGGAGTTGGGGTTCCATAATGGTAATGCCTATGTGAGGGGCAGTGCTTCTGTTAGCCCTACTCTGTTGAAAATAAAGAATTGGGGAGGGGGAGCAGCACGTCTGTTACCATTTGGGATGGAGACAGTAGCAATTTTAGTTGCCCAAATCTTGCAAAAGGGTGAAGGGCAGTATTTAATTCAACGACCCATCCAAATTTAACTACGTGTAGAAAAGTAGCGGTAGGGAAGTGGAGGGACGGCTAGGTGTGTAGGAGGGATATGGAGAAGGGTGGGAGACGATGGGAGAAAAGGGGGTGGGGAGATGGGAGGGTGAGACTTGGAGGAAAGGGAGAGTATTCAGGAAACAAATGCCCGTCACACTGCATCTTCAGGCAACACTAAGCGAAAACTGGAAAACAACCACCGGCGAAACAAAACCCTGTACGACTAAGAAGTTGAAATTGGCACATTGTTGCCTCGATTATAACAATTTGCTCTGCGCCGTCATCGCAGAGGCAGGTCTTAAATGATGTCATGCACGAAGGACAGTTAGTTTTCACACGGTAAGGATCCCTCAAGCCAAAGCAATGAACTGGGAGTGGGGAGGAAGGCCTGAACGGCAAATACTCGAGTGTGTGTTAATCCTGCTCTTTAGGGGGGGGGGGGGGGATTGGGGGGGTGGTGGAGGGGAAGCAATGCGTCTGTGAGCACTGATTAACTGAACCTACAGGTTAAGTTTTTTTTGGTAGGTTAGGAGGAGGGGAGAGGGTACGTACTGGATGGGAGGAAAAAGGGAGTAATCCAACAAAAGAGATTGCCTGTCGCGTTCTACATTTGGTCACACTTACCGAAAACTGTGAAACAACCACGGGCGAAACAAACGCCAAGTGAGCCCAGGTACAACTCAGTAAATGGATGAATGCTGTTGACAGGAGGAAATCGGAGGTTGCAACATTAAACGTTGCCTTGCCCTCATGGTAACCCAACAAGGAATCGAAACTCATTGGTATTATCTAGAAAGTCTAACAGCAAAAACCAAAACAACCACCAGAACAATGAAAACGGGCGAGCATGTCAATTTTTTGGCCAGAAGTTGAAACTGGTACTTTGTTACCTTGAAAACTTGAAATTGGCACATTGTTGCTTCGACTAACAATTTGCTCTGCGGGTGCGGTTACGCTCGCTAAAACCCTTTGACCCAATTTGCTCTGCACGGTTATCTCAGCGGCAAGTCGTACAGGAAGGACAGTTATATTTCATACAGTACGGATCGCTCAAGCTAAAGTGTTAAACTGGGAGCGGATGGAGGCCTCAACAGAGAATGCCAGTGAATGCCAGTGTTTGGGTATTGCATCTGTTAGCCCTATTCTCTATAAAGCAAAGAGATTGAGAGGATGGTGGTGGGGGGGGGGGGTCAATGCGTCTGTTACATGTAAGCATATGGCTACACATTAACTGAACCAACAAGATAAGTTTTTTTGGGAAGTTAGGAGGAGGGTAGAGGATAGGTAGAGGATGGGAAGAAAAGGGGAGTAGCAAAATTGAATCAAAAAGCAAAATTGCCTATTGAAATCAACGTTTTACGTCACACCGACCGAATACTGGGAAACAACCATGGGCGAAACAAAATCCCGGGCGAAGCCAGGTACAAGTACTAGTTAATTATAATGTAGAATTTTTCTTTTAATTTTTTTAAGCAAAGATTTTTATGTCCACAAGGTTTGGTATGGACCAGAGTCAGACTAAAGTAGCATTTTAGGGAGAAGTTCAATACTTTAGGTTTGTTTCTGTCCTAAATATAGCTTCATAGCTAAATGCACAATTTACGAAAGAGGGTTTTGTAAAGAACACCTATAAGATAAAAAAACAAAATAACCTGTGACACGACTTACCAAATAAGAAATGAGACATTAACCAACCCACAAGTTACATCACACATCGGACGGAAGATGCACGAGACATAGCACGTTATTGTCGTCATAAGACATGACAAAATACACTTGAAAGGTAAAGAAAAAAAACATGAAACAAAAAAGTCAGATATGACATGTAAAATAGGCAAAACACTGAGTTGTTCAAGACATGAAATATGAGACATCAGAGGCGTGATACAATTGGTGTAAAACTAAATACACTAATGCAATAGGACAATAATGCCATAAGGATGCATGAGTAGTGTACACAAGTGGTGTAATAGGTTTTTACCTCTTAAGGACACTACACAAATTTAAGAGAAATTAGCTTTTGGTTGCATTGCTCATGTTTGTAAAAACGATAATGGGTGAGGCACTAAGATAATGAACTGTTACCTTAATAGATAAATAAAAAATATCTTTTCAGGTTAGTGAATGTTTAATGTAATGTTCTTTTTACGTTTTTGCTTCAATTTTTTTTCTTTTACAGGAAGTTCGTTATCTCTGGCTCAACTTCAAGAAAGTCTGTGTCGACGGTACAGGGCATTCATTATGAGAGGATTACCATGGATGGGAAATGTTGTGTTGTCTTTAAAAGAACATTTTGTCGAATTGAAAATTATTCAAGAAAACAGAAATGTTCTTTACCAACTAAAGAAGAAAGTAAAATTGGAACAGATGTTTGAATCACATGCAGAAAAGACATCCAAGATCTTAGTTGAGGGAGATCCTGGATTTGGTAAAACTACTCTGGCTGCAAAACTGTGTTTCGATTTCGCTACTAAAGAAAATTACATCAGAGAGTTTGATCTTGTTTTACTTTTCGCATTGAGAAATTTTGGTGGAAGTTTGGAAGAAATGTTGTTTACAGCTGCTGGCATCTCTGAACAACAACGTGACTGTCTGTTAGACATTCTTAGGGACAAATCAGTTCGGATTTTGCTGATCTTAGACGGATTTGATGAGCTTCCGGAGCGATACTATAATTCAGTTTTGCCTCTGATTCATGGCGACGAATTCTCCCACTTTACGATAATTGTGACTTCAAGGCCGGGCAAATTCGCTTCAAATGACTTCACCCAGCCTTCTTCAAATATATCCCGTGATTTGGGTTATAACATGACAATGGCATGGGACAAACACGTTAAAGCAATGGGTATAAGTGAAGAAAGGCAGGCTGAATTTATTGAGAAACATTTATCAAACTTCTCAACACGTGTCAGACAGCATGCCGTTGAACAATCAGTTTATATAATCAACATGAACATATTAACACCAGATTTTCTGAAATGTCCCCTGTTTCTCTTGATGATATTGCTGCTCTTAACAAACCAGGACAGCACTAATTTACCAGAATTTAAAACAAGAACACAAGTCTACAAAGGTGTTATGAATTTTGTGATGGGCAGGTACTTAAGTAAGACTGAAAACTCATTTATGTACAAAATAGTATCACGATTCTTCAACAGTGTTAGGAATCGTCTGCTTAGAAAGATGCCGCCTTCGAAACTGACCTTTGACCTGTTTTCTTTGAACAGTGCCAGAATGTCTATTTATGCTACGTTGATGAAACCGTTTGGTGAATTTGCTCTCACAGCTATCATTGACAATCGCCTATTATTTTCTCAAGAATATATTTTAGGCTCAAATTCCAAGCGAGATAGACGGATCATGGACTTGGGAATTTTGACGAAGACTATATCAGTAAATGGATTTCGGGAAACTGAATGTTACGAACCGGTCCACAAGTCCTTGATAGAATTTTCTGCTGCATATCACTTGTGGGCAGAATTTATTCATGGCAAGAGTTGTCATTGGAAGAAAAATATCCGTATGCTTCGACCAATGTCTGCCAACAAATCCTCTCTTCTGTTCCCATTTTTGGTAGGTCTAATGGGAAAGGAGGCAGCAGCTGTTTTTCATGCCCTCAGGCCATACGCAGCAGAATACTCTTCAGTCTTTCACCCGCTTATTCCTTCATTATGGGAAATGAAAATGTGTGACTCAATTTTAAGTTCTCTGATTCCATTTATTCCACAAAATTGGCAAACGTACCGTTCGACGAGTTTGCTTTCTTTCAATTCTTTACGGCCTGAAGTCATGAATGAGGGTGTACGAGTCGGAAGAGTTAAAAGGATTGATTGGGATTTGTACTATTCTATTGATTTCAGCTACGATGTTACTGTTGACAAGCTCGACTTGATTGTTCCTCATACTCTATCAAAATTGAGAGATAGCCATTTCAGAAAGATCAGATGCAACCATCTTATGTGTCAGTTCAACAGTCACAAGGGACTTGGAAGTGAATCGAAGACTTTCTTCGATCTTCTCTCAAGAATTCAATTCGAACATATTTCATTCATGTTCCATAACCCTGACATGACGCTAGAGTACATTCCTTTACTTCATGAGGCTGTAACGACAGGACAACTTGGAAATGCAGAGATCCACTGGATTAAATGTTTCCTTAATGATAACAATATAGGTGTTGTAGTGAATATGATGAATTATCTGATCCAAATCGAAAAACTTGATGCACTCTTCATTTCTTTGGACTATTCGCTATCACACGCCTTACTGGAGAACGTTTTTGCAAGCATTTACAACTCCTCATGTTTGAATCAGTTGGCAATATCTGCTTATGGTTTCAACATCGACTTATTTCAGTTGTTCAATGGTGGGTCGAAGGCATATAAGCGCTTAACAGTTAGAGGTGATGTAACGATACAAAGCAGTGCAGAAATGAAGAACCAAGATGTACAAATCGACTTACTAGAATGGGATACACGTACAGTTCCTTCCACAAATGGTATCACCAACCTGCTGCAAGCATGTCGAGTAAGATCATTTTATGGCCCCAGCTTGATGCTGTCAGTTGATTCTCCTTTATTGCATCAATTCATAATAGAATTGAACATCGAACTTGACGAAAGCTTCTTTGAGCAAGAACACTTCCTTTGTCTGAACAAATATACTAATTTAGAAATACTATCTCTCAGGTTATCCTCAGACAAACACAAGTCTGTTTCCGTAGATGAGTGGCTTTTGGAACCAGTACAATGCCTACATGATCTCAGACGAATCGACATTGATGAAATTAGGCAGAATTTTGAAATGGCCAACGAAATAATAGAAAGTGTTGCAAAGAACCTCGAAACAAGTGCATCTGTTTCATCAGGGAGAGAAAGCAGCTCAAATGCAGTAGTATCAAAACCAAAAATGTTTTCGCTTGAGTATTTACGGATCGGATTCAATTCGTATCCTATTCCTGATGAAGGAACTTGTCCCAATGAAGATGATATTAAAAAGTTTCTTCCTCTTCTTTTGCGCCTGAAACAATGCATGGTTAAAGAAAATTTGCCCATCCTGGAAATTGTTGTCAGTGACATATCGATTGGGGACATTTCCAGGTACCATCCTGAAGGATTTAATTCGATTGTGGAGTTGTTTTCACCTGAAGAAAATTTCGTCGTTCAACATGACCGTGTCGGAATTAAAAGTGAGGATTCCATCAGAAATATGGAGCACTTTAATGAATTTTGGGAGCAATCACACAGATTTTCTGTATCATTACAGA
>JAHWFP010072770.1:19815-30434 GCA_023313725.1 Lithobius niger | reverse complement strand
AAGTTCGTGTTGTGCGTATGGGGGTCCTGGAACCCCTCACAAAGTTCGTGTTGTGCGTATGGGGGTCCTGGAACCCCTCACGAAGTTCGTGTTGTGCATATGGGGGTCCTGGGACCCCTCACGAAGTTCGTGTTGTGCGTATGGGGGTCCTCTCACGAAGTTCGTGTTGTGTGTATGGGGATCCTGGGACCCCTCACGAAGTTCGTATTGTGCGTAACTTAGACAGTAAAAACCTTCTCCTTTTAGAGATACCTGGTCAAGTGTCGGCATCCCAGACGTGAATCATAACTAAGATAATTAAGGTGTCATCATCCCATTGATGGGCTAACAGAAGAGACAAATCGATTTTCAGTTTAGCCACTGTACACGATTTTCACGGAATCAATTGATATCACGATTTACGAATTCAAGTGATGAAAACTTAAATGGAATCCTTAACAACTTTGTTTTGAACATATTTACTTGACGTTTCTGCATTATCTAAGACAAATCTTAACTGCAGGCGGTGAAAGGGTAGCATCAGGCCTACTAGCAAACAAAACGGCCAAATTGATTAGCATTTTTTTTTCAAACTTGCTCTAGATTTATTTCGTCATGTAGACAGCTTCTGGCCGTTCCGACGAAAATCCTGCTACGAAAATTTTACCATGTAGTGTGATAGTATGTCAGTCCATGATCTTCCGGATGGGGTGGATGAATGGGGGTGGGGGGGGGGGAGAGAGGGGCATGTGTCAGTTCTCCAACGGGGAGGCTTTCGATCACCCCTGTATACCGCATGTTCCATACTATCCTTCGTTCTCCATGCGGCAAATGTGTCACGACTGGTCGTATCTATTTTCTGGGATAACATAACCCAAGTAAAAAATAGGCTGAAATATGCTTTACCAGGAGCGAGAAGGCATGAAGGAGGAGTTGCCAACACAAATCTACTCTTTGTTCCACAGTTCGTACCAAGTTCTGACCCCAAGCGGCCAGTTGAACAATTAGTGCCCATTTTTACTTTTGCGGAAAACGTACGTAAAAATTATGCTGTGTAGGTTTTTACTTAATGAATATGTGTGAAAAAAATATCCATTGTGCTGCGAATAGCCAAGCATGTGTCAGTTCACAAGAACTAGCGTTTAAAACGAGGAAGGCGTTTTGTTTCACGAGTCAAGGCCGACTGGGGTAGAAATAAAATTGCGTAAAACTGGAATAGGGTAAAATAGGGTATTGTAATAGGGTAAAATTGCGTGTCTTGCTTCCCGACTCTATGCCAGTTCTCGCACGTGCTAGGAAGCTAATGCCTCTTCGCATTACTTTGGTAAAGTAAAATTTTGGTGATGTTAAAGACGGCCTTGTGCAAACAGTGAAATACAAAGCAAAAGTTACGACGTGCTTACTTACTTATAGGGGCATTTATTCACTCCTGGTTCTACCTCAACTACGGAGCCCTGTAGCGGACATACCAAAAAATAAAATAAAATTAGGTCTGTTATCTCGACATAACCAATTCGTTATCGCGACATAACGAATTTCCGTTTCTGCGATCTTACGGGAAGTAGTAACGGAAGTAGTAACGAAAGCAGAAACGGAAATTCGTTATGTCGAGATAACGAATTGGTTATGTCGACATAACAAACCTAATTTTTTTTTTGGTATGTCCGCTACAGGGCTCCGTACCCAACACATAGATGCAAAAAGAAAAAATCCATTCGTGCTACGATGGGGCGCACCTCCGCGTGCTACAGCGTTCCACGAGCGTGAAGTGCTGAAGCGGATGGCTTCTTCAAGCCAAGGCCGACTGAGGTAGAAATCACGCGTGCAGACGCTTGGTGAACCGTCGACACCCAAGTGCACATAAGTGCCGGAAAGTTTTCGCTTTTTAGCGTTGTTTTGGCAAAAAATAAGATTATGATAGTGCTAAATCAACTGCCTGGATCTGCGAAACGAAACCTACATCTTGTCTTCCAGACGAGTTTGTGACAGGCGGAACATGCAGCGATAGTTACAACATGGATACACCGCATTTATTAGTTCGTGGATTGTTTGTCAACAGTTGGCATGACAACGCAAGCTTGTATTCGTGCTTTCAGTGGCCGGGCATGGAGACAAATTTCTGCATGTAGTTGTAACACACGCTGGCTATGGACGCAGATATGCACACGCACACGACACGCTTAGGTAAAAATGCTTCTCTTATTTTATATATATATTTGTACATCGATCCATACCAAAGCCTCCGACAGCAAAGTATGTAGCAGCTCTACCTTCCTCAATCGTCCAAAAAAAATCAACACGACTAGCTGCGCATCAGGTGTGCAGTCGTCGTCTATTGGCAGACAGGGCATGATCAGTAAAACTACCTGGCTTGATCTAAAACCATTTTAGGGGGTTAGACAATATTTCCGCCACGAAGCGACGTTGCCGAGTAGGCGTCGGAGTCAGTACTGCAGTGGCGTTCGAGATTTCCCTTTTGTGGCAAAACAAATCTCGAACGCTCCGGTAAACTGGTCGTACCTGGGGCTCTATTTTCGACTTAATCGTTTACAAATCGCGTGCGCTTTTATAAAAAGTCGCGTGTGATGGAATGGGTGAACCACGATTTTGATGCGCTTTTTGACGAAACAGCTTGTGATTTGAAAACGCAACTCGAGACTGGTAGAACACGGCAAGGTTGGAACACCATTTTTAGATGGGGCGTCGGACGAACATCTTACTGGAAAATCGTGTAATGGGATTATTGTCTAAAATCTGCCTAAATAAAAAATCTGGAAAAGCATCTAAGCGGAATATCGTATAATGGATAAACGTCTAACTGGATTAACGTCTAACTGCGGTTTCTGATGTTATACGTATAGCCGCAGTGAACGCGGCAGCGCGAGCAAGGCAGGGATATTAGAGTATTTTCCATTATACGATTTTCCAGTTAGACGCTTTTCCGTTATACGTATTTCCTGTTAGATGATATTCCGTTATAAGTTCTTCCAATTATGCGATTTTCCAGTTAGATGATTATCCCTCGCCCCCTCTTTTAGATCATACGTCGCGACCACTTGGCGGCTAGTGGCCGTTTTCAAAATAATAATTTTTATTTTACGTAGATTTGAGTGACAAATTTTATGTCTATAAAACTATTTTTAAATATGAATTTGAATGAAAATTCGACAGAGAGCCTTCAGGCTTATGATATCGAGTATTCCCTACTACCAATTTTTGTAGTCGTAGGGTGATATGAGAGAAGGTTAACACAATATCAGGATGTTTTTTTAATGTGAGCATGGAAGAGGCTTTCACATCTTCCGCCGGTAGCTTATTCCACAGGTTGCACACTCTGAAAGCAAATGACTTGCCGTAATGATATCCGACAACGTTGTTTCACAAGCTTAGCTCCATGGTTTCTAGTTCTAAGATCATCAATAACAACGAGCCAAGATTTCTCAAGTGGGTTATTACGGCAGATTGGATAAACCACAACTCTACTCCAATGGATAAATCAATGACCCTCTTTGTAGCTCGTCTCTGGAGTCTTTCCACTTCGTCTTTATCGCGTTCTAGTCTTGTCCACCACGCTTGCTTGATTTGTAACGACTACAGTATAGTTTAAGGAAGATCTTTGGTTGAAGCTTGTGGAAGTTATTTCGTACTGCAGTTAACACAGCGTGTGCTTTGGCTACAACAGATTTGACATGCATATAGAAAAGGAAAGATCACCATCGAGAATGACGCCAAGATCCTTCTGTGATCCACTGCTCAGCTCCGTTCCGTTCCATCCCGTTCCGACGACTGACGGCAACGGATGGTGCAGCGCACATAGCTTCCGTCGCTAAACGTTTCAGTCGGCTCCGGTGAGCTTTTAATTTGATCACGCCCAAATTGGAATTTATATGTAGAACTAGGAGTTGTAGTGACCTTGAGGAATACGTAATTAAATAAAACGTAGGTAATTAATTAAAATTAAGAACTTGTACCATGACCTTAAGTAGGTAATTAAATAGAAAGTCGTAGTAAATTAGGTATTAATTCTTTACGCTCGGGCATGACGACATATTAAGTCCAGAAGGCAACCGAAGTAGGTTCGCATCTGTATTTAGTAGGGGAAAGACGTTGTACGCAGGCGCCTGACGACGACGACGGCTGTCGACTGAAGCTTGTAGCACACTACTCCGTTCCGTCCCGTTCCACCACGTCAGTCGCAGGCCGTCAAATGTCTGTTTGGATTAAACACATGTAAATTAAAGGAGCCGCGTATACTGCTCCGTCCCGTTCGGTGACGACCCTGTCGGAATGTTGTGTCAGAATCCTTTCAGTCAAAAACTGATCATATCGGAAAAGTGTCCGCACTTGCCGTCACAGTCGATGGCCTCGACGTCCGTCACGTCACGCGCCTGCGTACAACACCTTTTTCTAGAAAGTTGATTGAAAAAACTACAATAAGTAGTACCAACCACCTACCTATCCCACCTACCTCACTCTTGGTAGTACTGATATCCTGAGTTGCAAGAGCTTCATGCAACTGAGTGTGACTTTTGAGGTCCAAAAAGGACTTTTTCCTCCATTTTTGTCAGTTTATTTTGTGCCCCCCCCCCCCTTGACGGAAACTAAAAAATGTGACCTCCCCCCTCCCGTCGAGTGGGTTCAAAGAAATCCATGACCCCTGATGGATACTGACCAGTTCTTAAGTATCTGGTTTCGATAAGTATCAGTAGTCTTACTCACTTATGTTCTCATTATCAGGTTTTGGTGATACACCTTACTATTTTTTTAAGAACAATAAACATTTCCAACCTTATAAGCACTTTTTTCCCGCAGCATTGCCAACTGCTAAATGAAACCTTAACCTCCACTAAAGATAAATCAATCGAAACTAGGTCAGTCTTGCGTGTTGACATTTTCCTCTCGTGCTAATGGGACACCATCTGAAGTGGATCAACACAATCACGTGTCATATTGATTAAGTGATAATCAACCCAAACTCTTACTAGTAGGTCTTTGCACAATCGTTGTTACATAACCGACAGTAATTGTGCAGTAATAAATGCAGCCTGAAGTAGTAGAAACTTTTTTGACAAGAAATTAACTAGTCCATGCCCATGGGTTTATTAGCCACTAACACCTGGCATGAATTAATATCAAGGATTGCCGTATCGGTCGTTATGTAAGCCTCATCATTAACTTCTATGTTAAACGTCAAACTTTGAAATCCTATAGATTCCCCCAGAATTGTTATATACCAACGAAATTTTGGGGTCATGTCATAACTGCATGAACAATTTTAATGAAAGCAATCTTACCGTTTGGCCTCCACAGCATGGCCATTTATTGTTGTTGTTTTTGTTGTTGCCGGGACTCTTTGCCCTCACCTGCAGATCGAACGAATGAACCGATTTTCAACTTTCATAGCTTAAAACAAGGCATAAACAAGGTATTACCAAGGACCAAGGCCTTTGGAACGCCATTTTATTGTGACTGATTTATCTCATAAAGCATTTATCTCAATTATCTCATATCACAGTTCTGGTTATTTAATTTACCTGAAATATTTAATTACCAAGATTGCCAAAAATTATTAGCACGGCCTATTAGAGTTCGTTTGCGCACGAGAATTTCAGAAAATTGGACAGGAGGAGGCGGCGGTGTAAGTTTATTGCTGATTCGATGTGCGCGAGGCACTCTAATATAATATTAGGCGATTTTAACCTTTCAACTGTGAATTGGGTACCTTCCCAGGCCAGTGATCCACATCACCGTCTCTTTCTTGAGTTGCTTGCACTCCTTGGGCCTACCCAGTTTGTGGATAAACCAACACGTGGTTCTAATATTCTTGACTCAATATTTACTGACGTGGCCCTCTAATCTACGATCTTCAGGTTGGGTCCCATTTTGGACGTAGCGATCATTGTTTGGTTTCCGTTAAAATAAATCCGTATACAGGCGATGTTGATGTGATGGACCATGATGGCCAGCCATCGAACGCTACTAAATTAATAAACAAAAACGGAACGTTAAATGTTTAGAGTAAGGGTCTAAAAGTCAAAACCTAGAAGGAACACGGACAAGGTTTGACAGTAAGGGTCTAGGTGTAAAATTTTGTAAGAGGCTGGTAAGCATTAGACCCTTACTACCCGGTGGTTAGCTTATAGTTCTACTCTATTCGGACAGAAAGTATGAACGATTGTAGCAGGTTTTCTTTGTTCTTAGAATATTGTTATGGAACTTTAAGAACATAATTTTCTTGTGAAGTTTGGCATTTTGTGTCTTTTGATGCTTTAGAATTTTTTTTATTATATTTCGTAGATTTACGGTAGAGGATAACCAGTAATGCTCTCTGTTGCGAATACCCTGCAATGTTACTAAATCGAAAAATAATTTTCAACATACAGTAAAGCAGTAAACCTATACCACACTACCACTGGATCATCACATGGGAGGATTTCCAGTTTTTCGAGAAAATATTTTTATTTCTGACCACCGGGTAGTAAGGGTCTAATGCTTACCAGCTTCTTACAAAATTTTACATCTAGACCCTTACTGTCAAACCTTGTCCGTGTTCCTTCTAGGTTTTGACTTTTAGACCCTTACTCTAAACATTTAACGTTCCGTTTTAGTTTATTAATTCGTGTTACTTTTAGAATTGCAGCTAAACTGTAAAACTGAGAGTTTAACACAGCCCCAAGACTGACTCCTACTAACACTGGCGCCAGTGTTAACAAGAGAAACAAGTCCTTTAATCTTCAGTCTTGGAGCTGGCGTTTGCTAATTAGCATTGTTACATAATAACAATGTTTAAAACAATGTAAAACAATCAATCTGGTCGTTTAGAGCTCCATAACCCCTGAACCGCTTGGGAAAATGCCTTATGGAAAGGGCACATCTACAGAGCAATACCTGTAAAGTGAGCTAAGAGCCGGCTTCCTAGGACAAAAATGGTTTGACCTGTAGAGAGGACAGACGAAAGGTACATCCCCAGAACAAGACCAAGACCAAGAACAAGAAGTTGTCTATTTGGCCCCTCTTTGTATCTTGGGTTTGGCTCGCCCGAATTTCACAATTTTTGGACTGCAGACAGGCCTTGACTAGTCAAGGCTAGATTCCAAATTTGGTTTAAAAATGTTTACTTTTGACGGAGTTATAAGCTCTCAAAGTTGAAAGTTTAACACAGAGATCCTAGGTCGACCCTTACTAACACTGGCTATCGCCAGTGTTAATTCAACTACGTTTTGTTAAAATCGGCGCTCCTCAATTTAAACTTGAATGAACTTATTTTTTCATCCCACCCAACCATGCTCGAGGCTTGGAATTATTTCTCTGATATATTAAGGGATCAACTAAACCTTTACCATACTTCTGGTTCTAAGTTGTCCCGAAAGCCAAACCCATTCCTTTGAACATAATAAAGTTAAAACACAAAACACTCAAACATTGGAGACGTTATAAGGCAAATCCTAAGGTAGCGTCACTCTGGGCATATAAGACGATAAGAAGGTCCTATTCTGTAGCAGTTGAGACTTGGCATTCGGATACTGAACAACGAGTTATCAGAGATGGAAATATTTCTGCCCTTTTCAAATATTACTGTAAGATGACAAAAACAACATGCACATTGCCCCCATTTCAAGCACCTAGTATGTTCCTGATTGACAATCAGTCGAAAGCAGATGCCCTAAGCTCAATCTTTACATCAAATACAATTTTGGATGATGGAAGTCAAAACTTGCCAGGGCCTCAGGCTAATGCTTGCCTGTATCATAGTGATTGGGTGAGTTTTGACCACCAAAGTGTGTTATCAACCTTCTCAAATATTAAGCCAAGCAGATCCTGCCGATCAGATGGCATATCTGTTTTTCGATTAAAACAAATCTGCGCTGAAATTCGTTATCCACTATCAAAACTCTTCTTCCTGTCATTTTAACGGGGAGACACACCAGATGATTGGAGATCTGCAATTGTGGTCCCCGTCTTTAAGAAAGGGTCTCCATCTGACCCCAATACCTACAGGCCAATAGCACTTACTTGTGCGGCGTGTAAGGTTATGGAGTCGATCATTCGCGATAAGCTTTGGGTTTCTTGGGCGGTTCTCAATTGTTACCCAGGACCAATTTGGTTTATTCCTGGGAGGGAGGTCTACAACTCATCAACTTCTTTGTATATTATAGACAGGTGGACTTCTGCAATGGATGCTGGAGCCTCGAGTGACCCTATTTACTTCGACTTTTGAATCAGTTGTTCATCAAAAACTTTTAGCTATAAGCTTTGTAGCTGCGAAATAAATGGCCATCTTTTAAATTGGCTTTCATCTTTTCTTCGAAATCGCTCCCAGTGGGTAATTGTTGAAAATACACTCTCACACCAGGTCAATGTGCCGAGTGGAGTACCACAAGGATCGGTGTTCGGCCCATTACTTTTCTTGATCTATCTAAATAATGTGGACTTGGGATCCTCTTCACCTTCGGCATAAAATTTGCAGACGATCTTAAATCAATTGCGGTAAACAGGTCCTACTACAGGTCCTTCTAGTCTTCTCAAGGAGGAAATCGCACAAGTTTCTTATTGATTAAGGTTTTGGTAGCTACCACTTTTTTCGCCGAACTGTTTTTCTTTTCATACTGGTCCTGGAAGTTTAAACTATGGCTATACACTTGATGGAAATAGTCTTCCATTCTTGGAGGATGTATATAAAAGATCCTTATTGATAACGCTCTAAATTCAATCTTCACACTGAAAATGTTATCTCCAAAGTCTTTCGTAAAGCCCATTTTGTACTGAAGTGTTTCTCCAACCTTATACCCTCCCTGTTTGCTACTTTATATAAAACCTTTCTCCTCCCAGTCTTTGGTTACTGCTCCCAAATTTGTCGTCCTTACAATCTTTACTCACTTAATCGTCTTGAAAACTGCCAACGTCGCCTTACCAAATGGTGTCACAATATTCGTTCCTTACCTTATGCCGATCGCCTACGTAAACTTGGGCTTTCCTCCATTCATGATCGTTTTCATGGTGGCTACATAATACTTACCTACCAACTTATTCACAATCTTCTTGATGTGGACCCTCTTCTTTCCCTAAATTCTAAATGTCAACTTCACTCGTGGCCACCCACTCCGTATTTCTGGCACTGTATCTCGGACTAAACTACGCTTTCACTTTTTCACGAAAAGGGTTGTTCAACCTGGAACTCCCTCCCTCAATCTGTTGTTTGTGCTCCTTCACTTAACGCTTTCAAATCACGCTATCACGCTCTAGTTGCTTAAATTCTTTGGGGTTTTGGAGGGATGGGTGCTTCGTGCACTGTCAATCTCTATTTCGATTTCCATACGGGGTACAGAAGGGTACGAAAGTGTATTAAAGGGGATACGGTTACAGTAGGGTACAGAAGGGTATGAAGGGATACGAAAACGTATACAGGGTACGAAAGGGTACAAAGGGGTGTGAAAGGGTATGAAAGGAATACAAAAGGGTATGAAAGGTTATGAACGTGTATACCAGATACAGAATGTACAAAATGGTACAAAAGGGTATAATAGGGTACGTAGTGGTACGAAAAGGTACACAGAAGGCGACGAAAGGGTATAAAATGATACGAAATGGTACAAAAGGGTACGAAAGGGTTGTAAAGGGAATAAGAGGTACAGAAAGGGACAAAGGGTACAAATGAGTACGAAAGGGTGTACGGGGTACAGAAGGGTACGAAAGGAAACGTATCAGTTAGACGATGGCGTTCGGCAACAATAAGGTAAGACTTTCGCTGTTTACGTGAGTGGCGAAGTGAAAGGCTTACTGCATTGTTGCCCAACGTCATCGTCTAACATATCTAGACACACGCTAGTGTGTCGCGCCAAGTTAGGCAACAATCGTCACAACAAACATCACGTCAGTTCAATTGTCGAGGTTGTAAACCATTGTAGCGCGACGCCATTGCGTCAGTGTCTTATATCTTGAAGCATAGTTAGGCACATTTCAGGTACTTGGGGGAAAAATAATAATGCGGTACAAAAGCTTAAATTGTGTTGAAATCGAGAGCAATGACCCACCAGACAAAAATTAACTCGTGTAGGAATGCCAGCGAAGCTGCTTACATTGCAAAAGCTGATCCTCAATAACGTAAATATGTTAGCTCATTCGCTCATCCACATGTTAAATCCCATAGAGTGATTATTCATCGATACCGAGATAACCGGGTGGCTTCCAGCTATGAAATTGGACGAATGGGTGCAGTACAATACGAACTGCATTCCTTTTATGGTTTGGAACCTGGAGGCGCACCAGGGAAGGCGTGGGAGGGCGCGTAAGTACGAAAATATAGTTATAACCATTGTTAGTATTGTCCGCATCGTCTCTCATTGGACGGCCAAACTTCGAACAATGAGAACGTGGATACTGACGTACGTGCCTAGACACACACTAGTGCATCACGATAAATCTAAACAACGTTGCAAAGAAATTGTATTCACGTCCAATTCACGAAAAATAAACTAACTGTAAAAACAAAGCAAAATAAAGCCATAAACTGGTAAAGAGGCCACTAAGTTGAGTGGTTCGGCCCTTCAGAGGAGTGATATCAACACACCAAAACTAACTAAATATTGTAATACAATTTACAACAAAATTAAAACCAAACCAAAAACCCATAAAGAGGTGAC
>JAHWFP010072770.1:0-19415 GCA_023313725.1 Lithobius niger | reverse complement strand
TGGTGTGTTGATATCACTCCTTTGAAGAGCTGAACCATTCGGAACTTAGCGGCCCCTTTTACCAGTTTTGGTTTTTGATATGATTTGTACAACGACGAGTTTGATCTTTAATGGACGTGCCACTGTTGCCGGGAATGTTCTTTGGTCCAATTCCGTTTTTAAAACTAAATAACTGCATTATTTGTTTATTTTAATCAATTTTAATTCTTTCATTTGGGTCTTTTTTCATCTGTAATAAATGTATTATTTTGGAAACATTGATACGTAAATATTGATATGTAAACAATGATAGCGGTGTAGATTTACTTACGTAAGTAAGAATCAAAGGCCTTCGTTTTCTTTGCTAGATTTCTTTTTTCTTATTTAAAAAACTTTAGAAACGATTTGGGATACATAAATATGGAAATTGATGGTATTTTTACTATATTTAACCGGCCGTGTATTAGAGTTCGTTTGCGCACGAGAATTTCAGCATTTCAGAATTGGACAGGAGGAGGAGGCGGAGGCGGAGCGGTAACAATGTCAAAATGTTACAATGCTGCAACATATAAAAATGGGGTAACAATAGGCGAGACGCACAATATCGGATTATAGCACACTTTTTTTTTTTTACTTTTAATTTACTACACGAGCCTACAGACCATAAGTCATACGCTCGACGCTAAAAACTTAATCTACAACTTAACCTATTCAGTTATGCAGTTATGTACAGTTACAGACAGCTTGGTTGTATTAACAATTACAGAATTTACAGAATATAGCACACTCGAACAAGATGCAACAATGGTTGAGTGCCGGGAAAGTACGGCCTCAAAATTGGGCGGCCGACATGACTGAGTGACTTATTTACTTTTTCAATGCGGGCTTCGGGAAGCCAGTTGAATTGTTTCTGCGATTGTTTGCCATGATACTGCAAAAATCCAGAATCAATTACTCATCGAGATGACGCATGCTAAATCTAGACACACGCTAATGTGTTGCCTGAACATAAGTATGCATTTCTAATGTTCCGTTTTATCGAAAACAAAAATCGGTGGACAGTGGACACATGATAGACCAGACCGTAGCAATTACAGTAAAATGGAAACGAAAAAAGCCAACAAATTAACTGAGCAAAAACGGCTTCGCCGTTTAGAAAAAAAAAATATTAGAGTTCGTATCCCCATACTCACAGCCGTGAAGGTACACGAATAAAAACGGATTAGAGTTCAATCGAACGCAACGAACTATAGTTTGAACTCCAATTTCCAAAACTTAAGCCCACAAACACACTAAATAAACGCCATAAACAGCAAAACGATACAAAAATGAATGATAAAAATGCATACACATGAATGAACACGTAATTACTCAAACGAACTTGAAATAACCACCTCAAACGACCTTCAAACACAAACACAGGCAAAAAACTGTCTTAACTAGGAGTTTGCTTGTTTCACAAATTATAAATGCACTCAAAATACAAATATACCCACGAAAGAAACTTAATATACGAAACAACAAACACAGACAAATATAAAAAAGTCTGTATAATAGACAAATTATGCGCGCACGCCCAAACACCGAAACATTACTCTTTTCGCAATTTGTGTGTTTATCAATAAACAGGGCTTTCTTTCTGACATAATCATTGATCAAAAACAGTCGTTGTTTCCTGGTATTGGAGTTCAAATTATAGTTCGTTGCGTTCGATTGAACTCTAATCCGTTTTTATTCGTGTACCTTCACGGCTGTGAGTATGGGGATACAAGCTCTAAGGTTTTTTTTTTCTAAACGGCGCCATTTTTGCCTCAGTTATTAAGAAGAACCCACGCCTTCGTACGTAAGAAACACGCCTAGCCATGGTTCTTACTAATGGTAAGACAACGGTTTAATTGTTGCAGCAGTATGTCTTCATGATATAAATCCACTGCTACAACAATGGTCCAACAATGAAAGAGTTGTACAAAAAAAAGGATGTGGAAACCAAGATCGACTTTAATAAAATTAATTTTGTAATGTGTTTGGCTTCCAATTTTCATCACCTTTGTAGACCTATCATAAAAACCTTGTTTTTACAATGTAACGAAAAGTGTAGAAACAATGTTACAAGAATAAAAATACATAGTTAAATCTCCTACTAACCTGCCACCAACCATGGTTCTATGCAACACTTTAGAATAGCTTTTACGCCGTGTGACACTAAAAACGGGACAAATTGTCCACAATTCTGCTAACCATAAAAGGGCCGGTCATTATTTATGACCTTAATAAGGGGGGTGGGGGTGACCTTAATAAGGGAAGTCAGTAGTGGGGGGAGAGCAGTCGGGAGAATAGAAAATGTACCCTCCAAATTTTCGGTGAACTCCCTCCCAAGACCTTGAAAATATAGATACCCATCTCCAAGGTTAAAAAATATCTTGCCCCCCCCCCCCCCCAACATAAAAAAAAGTAAGATATCTTTAGCTTTTTCAGATTAGGCGTAGATGATTTCCTCTGGACTAATTAGAAAGTAGCATTTCGCATCGACAGGATCACAATCCCCAATTGTGTGGAAAGAAAACAAGCCATGACTTTAAAGCCCTGTGGACCAAGATTCATGACGGTAGAATAACTTTTAATTTAAGGGATTCATCTTGGTACTAGGGAGGCAATTCGAGGCGTATAAATGCCCTTCACAGCATCAACACATGCAAAATATTGGTTTAAAGAACTATTCACCGGATGGCCCTAGAAAAAACGTCAAATTTTTATAAAAACTAACGTGACTGGGGTCCCGCAGAAGATAAGGCTTTTTTGGAAATTTGACTGCTGAAAGTGTCATTTTTGAGGTCTAAAAATAAAATTTTCCCTCCAGTTTGGCCAGTTTTTTATTTCCCCCCCCCCTTCCTTCATTGTCCTAAAAATCCATTGCCCCCAATTTCCTATTCCCGTCGGAGGTAAATAATGACAGGTTCCTAAGCGCTTTTGACGTAGGAGGAGTATAACGTCTCGGAGGGGGGAGTGGAGAAAAATGTGTGCCAACATCCGAATGCTACCATACTCCAATCGGCCTGGTTCATTATGACGTGTGATTTAAAGACGAACATAATGACAGTGAAAAATTTTCAGCCAACTGTTTTGTTTACGACCTAAACAATGAAACTAACCACCGCCTTCTTCCCCCCGCCACCCTAAAAAAATTAAAAAACCAACTCGGTCCTTCAAAAAAAATAAAAGTCCTTTTTCCTTTTGCAGCATAATTTTGTTTCTGCGCCCAGTGTGCCTTCTATTTATCTATTCAAGTGCGTCTTTTCTCTTCTTTTTTTTCTCTTTTGTAACTGGCAGTAATCTGTTGGCAAGCAAGGCCAACCAGCCCAGCTGACTGAGAATCCTACATGAACGTAGCACCTAGCGTTCGTCCCAGCACGTGTCATTTGGTTGTGCAGGGTCCGGAAAGAGACGCAGGCACGTGTCCCAGGAACACCAACGCTTTCCAACTAAAGCACAGCGCAAAACTGGCTCCAATTCGAGCCAAGTGAAAAAAATGCCGGATGCAGAGGCGGAACGTGAGTATTCATTTCGATTTTTTCCCTTTTTTTTTTCTTTTGATGAATTTCCAAATTTTGGCGATGGAATTGCGCGATAAAAATCACTTCTAATCGACGTGGAATTAACATTAAGGTTATTCATACGATTAAGCGTCATTTTCAGAAGAATAATATTGTGTAACAGAATATAAAATTGTTAATGTTGTAAAAAATTTCTCAGTTTGACCCAAGAATGACCGCTTTGACCAAAGTAAAATGAAGCATGTATTTGGCTTTCTTTAAGAATATGCGTTTATTTGCTAGTTTCATTTTGGTTCTTCACACACTGGACTTACTTTTAATGGCAACCAGGCATTATTAATATGCCCAAAATAAAAATTGATAAGGATATTAGGTGATTTGAAGGGTTTCAATCAAAACGCCGCGGGCATAACTCCTTAAGTAAAAATGCTGTTTATTAAATAACGAATTATTATTTATTAAATTAAACCTTTGTTCTGGAAAATTTGTAAGAAGAATCGAGGGGGGGGGGTGGGAGCCCACCAACGGAGAGGAAAGTACAGGAAAACGAATACGATACGATGGTAACTTTTCTCTGCCATCGTTACGGCATTACTGCATTTCGGCGTTGTTGTATACGGCATTAATACTCACGGCGCTTTTCACGTGTGATGTTTTTAATGTAACGGCATTTTTATTTCGGGTTTTATTCCAGCGGTATATTGTCGCTTGTCTTTATGCCTGTGGCGTTTTGAATATCATTTTAAGCCGTAATATCAAACGTCCAGAAATCTGAACGAGTTCGAAGATTAAATGAAAAATATGGAAATTAGTTCGAATAATTTTCAGTCTTAATTTAACGATTGAAATTTAAGACCTCCACCCTCAGCTAGGTGGAACTACAAAAGCGATTCCGTTTGTTAAATAGTTTTGATATTCTGCTGCCTTTTCTGGCTTCGGAGTGCATTCTTTAAAATACCCTCTATATTCAACGAACACCTTTTTGGTATTTTTAGAGTTTTAATGTCCTTATTTTTAGGGTGGAACGGGTTGTAAACACAACTGAACGGTGGGGGGGGGGCGGCGCGCGTGCCAGAAGTGTGGGCCACCAAAGGAGACCTTTGTCATGGCACGGTAACAACCATCTCCAATGTCGGTCGCCACTCGCCATTTGGTGAATGCAAATCTACAGTTGGGGACTTGGAATTTACCCCTACTCGCCAAAATGGCGACTAGCAACAGAAAATGACGCTCAAATACCGATACCTCGGGAACCGTATAAACTAGAGACGAACGGTTTGCGGCGTTATGCTCTGGTTTACAAGGGCTATACAACAGCCTTTTCTGCAACAGTACTGGAGTAAAAGAAAATTCTACAACTCTATAAATACATAAATTAGAGAAACCATGCATTGTGCAATTGTGCATTGTGTATTTGGTACATGGCAAGCATGAATTCTGAAATGGCGAGTACCTTTTAAGGTCTACTGGCCAAGTAGCGACTGCAACTGGAATGACATTCGAGAGGGTTGCACGGTAACTAGTTAGAACCTTATTTGTCAACATATGGTGGATAATTGCTTGAAGTATGAGCCCAGAAGTAACCGTAAAAAGTTTCCAAGCAAAGTCCCTGTCGGAGCTGTTGCCCAGGGAACCAGGGTAGTATGATAGACTACCCCTAGCAACTATGGGTTATACGATTCCTACCAAATTCGGAGGTTTCTGGGTTCAAATTCCGGGGTTTGCTCATTCCCTTCCTAGACTTCTTTTGGATTCGAAAAATTCTGAAGGCCCTGCTTTCCTTCCTGCTTCTTATATAAAGATTAGTTTGCTTCAAACAACTCGAGGCTCAAAGAAATTTGTTAAAAATAATAAAATCAACTCAAATTAAAAATCAGTAAAAAAAATGATGCCTAAATAAACTGTGGTGATGGGCTGGTTCGCCAGTTCTAATCCGGGTCACATCACTTGAATGAAACATAAAGTTGGCTTACTGTATGGCCTTATTTCTAGTCCACCATTTTCGCTCATGGCTTTTTCCTATTTTCCTGAATACCATAAGAAAAATGGTGCTACGGTGCAGCAGAAATAATGAGTGTGCTGAAACTGATTTTTTTGACAGGATAAAAAAGAAGGCAGAGAGCGTTGTTTAGCGTTGGAATTCGAATAGAGACCTACCATGATCAAATACCATAACAAGCAATAATTTTAAGGTTGGCTTTATGTCGATTTGGAATTGGTGTGTCTGTTCAATGCTACTGAAGATTAGGAGAAAGGGATAAAATGGGGAAATGAAATGGGAAAAAATTGTGGAGTGCGTGTGCGAAAGTTATTCCTCCCTCCTCCCCCCCCCCCCCCCAACCACAGCCCAACCATGTCTCTTTAGCGTAGTTTAGCTTTACATTTTTTGTTTATTCATGTTGTAGCTGTTCAAGTTTTGTGATGTTGGGCTGTATGTCCATTGCACTGCAGTCAAGTTTTGCCTGTTATCTTTGCAGCTCTTCAGCTACATCATTTTATTTTAGACTTATTTTCTTCCGTTAGTTAAATCATTAGTTAAGGGACTGGTCATTATACGGTCGAAATGTGACTTCCAAATTTTCGATGACCCCCGTCCCCCTCTCTTAAGACCATGAAAAAAATACCACTCCACCCAGGGTCCAAAAATATTCTCTCCCAACCACAAAAAGTGAGCTTTCGTACATGCCTTTTCAGGTTGAAAAGGCATGATTTCCTGTAGACTAACTAAATAATAGCCTTTCGCATCGACAGGTTCCCAATTGTGTGGAAAACGAGCTATGACTTAAAATATATTCTTGAAAATATTCAAAGAAGTATCTTTTCAAGCCATCTTTTATTTGCCCCAGATTCATGACCGTAACTTTTGATGTAGGGCATGCGTATTGGCAATAGAAGGCTGTTCGAGTCAGTACTCAGCATTGTCCATGACTTCACAACATCAACACATGAAACATGAAAAATACACCATTGTGCAAAAACAATTATAGAAAATAGTTTTAAAGACCTATTCACATGATGGCACTAGAAATAACATCAAAATCGTATAAAACTTACGTGATGTAGGGAAGGTAAAGCGTTTTTAGAAATTTTGACAAGTGTTCCTCCAAAATTATAATCCCACTTCGAGCGGGTCCAAAAAATCCATGATTGCCCCAATTTCCTTCGTCCCCCCCCCCCTCCACCTCCGGAGATAAATAATGACCAATCCCCATTCTAAAGTCTCCCCACTCCACTCTAATTGGGCGAGGGATAATCGTCTAACTGGAACATCGCATAATTGGAAGAACGTCTACCGTATCACAGTCTAACGGAACGTCGTCTAACAGGAAATTAGTATAATGGAAAATCGTCTAACTGGAAATTCATATAATGGAATATCGTATAACAGGAAATTCGTATAATGGAAAATCGTCTAATGTCCCTGCCTCGCTCGCGCTACCGCGCTCGCTGCGGCTATACATATATCATCAGAAACCGCAGTTAGGCGTTAATCCAGTTAAACGTTTATCCATTATACGATTATCCGTTATACGATATTCCGTTTAGATGATTTTCCATTATACTATATTCGGGTTAGAAGATTTTCCAGATTTTTTTTATTTATGCAGATATTAGACAATTATCCCATTAGACGATTTTCCAGTTAGACGTTCGTCCGACGCCCCTTCTAAATTATAAGGGCTTATAATTTGATGCCGTAATGTAGTAATGGGTTTAGGTGCTGCAACCGAACTAGGCATATGCACCCACAAACTTTCAAAAGAGGGGGGGGGGCGAGGGCAGCCAATCTTTTCCAAATTTCTAATCAGTGTTAAAAGCCTAAACAAAACTTTTGTCGTAATGGATTTTCATCATAATTTTTACCTACTGCCTAAAGGGCAAAAAAAGGTTAAAGAGGTAAAAAAAAGAAAAAGAGGGGGGCACGTGCCCCAATGTGCGGTCCACCCTTGGTACTAGGCAGCAATATTCTGTGGTCATAGGACTGAGCTCTACCATACGCCATGTAAATAATAATACTTTATTTCAGATTACAGTGTAATTCTCAAAATTGTATAAAACAACTTTACTACATCTTGTTCATTATCTTATTTATTATTCTACATTTCGCGTCAAGCTGTGTTTTTTTGGTTTGTTTTACAATAAATAAATAATAGATTCACATGGTAATAGCAGTGATACGGTAACATTAGAGTTAGCATAATATTTTAACATACATTTATAATAATACAATAATAGTAATATTCTAGTATAATAATAATGCGTAATAATACAATAATGATACAACCATGCATAAATTTTCATTAAATTACTCCTGATTCTTATTATTATCGTTTGATTTAGTGTTTACTTATTATTTTGGTTCAGTAATTAGTTTTTCATTTAATTTTACTTTTATTTCCGTTAAATTTACGTATTCTAACATATATTTAGGTAAATTATTTAAAATATTCGGTATATATCGGTGTTTATTTATTTTTTCCATATGCATTGTTCTTGGACTGTGGTTTATTCTTTATAATTATAATGTAATTTCTTAATTCAATTATTTTTAGAATTTTGTTTTCTTTGTATATTTAGGTTTTTTTATATTTTTATCTGTTTGAAACACCGCGTTAACTAACTTACTTTGTATTCTTTCAATTAAGTATTCTGGTGAAAATTCGAACAATTCTGTTCCATATCTTAATATGCTGCCTATCCCTGTACCATACAAAATCTTTTTATTCTTTTTATCTAAAACGTTCCTCAGTTGATATATGTTCGGTAATAACTGTCTTATTTTCGCTATAACTTGTAAAATATGTGCTTTAAAATTCCAATTCGAGTCAATATTTATGCCTAAGTATTTTGATGTATTTTTTTTTCTAGTCTTATACATTCTTTATTACACGTATCGGTGTCATTATCCTCTTTTAATTTTTTTTACAATTTCTATTATGTTTGATTATCCATAATCCTTTCTCCTTATTCATTTTTGGTACTGAAATGTCTTTTTGTACTGTTTTTTCTGTACTAAAGTTCATTTTCAATAAGACAGTTATTTAGTAAGTTAAAGTCATATTGTAAGTTTTTCATCATTTCTCCATATTTATAATTTATCTAGATTATTATTGTATCATCTGCAAATAAAAAAGTGTGTGTGTCCAAATTACCTGGTATGTCATTGATATACTATATGACGAAGAGTAGCGGTCCTAATACTGATCTTTGTGGTACTCCAAACTTTGTGTTGATTACATTACTATATTTGTCGTTTATTCTTTTAAGGAAGCAGTAATAATAATAATAGTAATAACAACTTTTTTACCTATTAAAAATTATTCAAAGGGACGGCAACTCACGTAATGCTGATCTTGAAAGCGTTCTTTTTAGGGTAATTATTAATTTTAAATGTTAAAAAAAAATGCGAAATATCAAGCACGAAAATTTCATTAAACTCAATTTGTCGGCACGTGACTAATAAAAACAGACAATTATCATTAACGAATGACCATGCCAGAATACAAAATGTGCTAATTAAATGCTGACTTTATTTTATTTTAGTCGATCAAACACGATAACGAAATATGGGTAAAAATTGGAACAGCAAATGGAGGCAAAATTAGGAGCCCCCCCTCCGTAAAGAATGACGTAAAAGGAGAAAGGGGAGGGGGTATGCGAAAGGTTGTAATTATGAGCAAGAGGTAGTTGGGGGAGTGGAGTTGGCCCCGACCTACCATTGGCCCAGTTACGTCCCGATTCGCCAAATCCCGGTTTGCCAAAAAGAAAACAGTCTAAAAGCTTTTTCCAGACGGGCAAATTCCGTTTCGCCAATTTCCGTTACGCCAAATACCGTTCATGAAATTTTAGGCACACAAAATTTAATCATTAATCCGTGTAATGATCAAACATTTATAGACAAATACCCATTTCGCAGAATCCCGTTTCGTAGCATATTTTTTTTTCAAATTACGTGCCTCAACAGGTAAACGAAATAAGATGAAGCGGGTTAGAGATCACTTAATCCTCTGGTAACACAGGTGCGTTTCTCGGAATTAATTTATTGGCAATAAACTAAAATATGACCTTCGGCATCATAGTTATTTAGTTTTCAATTTCACGTTCGAGAATCATGAACTGAATGATAAGTACAACAATGGCGTCATTGAGTCAGCTAAATTATGCCTCTACGGCTGATTCGAAACTTTGATAAAATTAAAGACGCAAGATCGCACTATTGAATGTAGGACATTGTAATTCAAATTCAGGGTCACTTAACGATGCTTTTTTTCTGTTAAGGGTGGTTTTCAATTGAAAACTGGTTTCTGCAATTAAAATCGCCCGCCAGGCGATTATCAAACATTTGTTGCTGACTGCAGGTAAAAATGTCTTGTACTTCAAGGATGTACCTACTCACTGGGTCGGATTGGGAGGGGATGGACCTCGTCGGGGAAGAGAAAACGGGCCCCCTTTCCTCTGAAACTGTGAGGACAGTTTTTTTTTTGCTATGTAATACCCGGTTTATGTGCACTGTGTGTGACTTGTGTACATTTGTGCACGTATATTTCAGTGCACTACATGAGGTCCCGAGCTAAAGAAGGGCCTCTTGTGGTCAGGGCCTTTCCTTTCCTGAGATATCCGGATTCCCACGCGGGCTACTGACTGTCTCCTTTACGAACAGGGAAATAATCACACAAAAAAATACTAGATTCTATTAAAAATATATCTGTTACTTTTTAATTGTTTTTATGCAATTATAAACTTTTCAGGCGATCTCGGCCCTTTACCATGACCTTGCGTATGGAAGTAACTAAGTGCTAAAATCTCGGATACCTTAATTCGCATTAAAAATATTTTTTTTACGCAAACAGGATTTATGGAAATTTTTCTGGATTTTTTTTTCCGAAGGGGTATTTTTCGGGGAAATTTTATCTAGGGATATTTTTCCCAAGGTATATTTTCCAGGACTGTTTTTTCCGGGGTAATTTGTCCGTTAGTGTTTTTTCCAGGGGGATTTTTTCCGACGTGTTTTTTCCACGGGTATTCTTACCAGAATCCGTCTGGACGGCTACATGATAACACGCGCTCATACATTGAGTGCACAAGCAAATTTTGTATGACAGAGACCAGCAGAGTTGGACCCGACGACCCGGAAATAGGTGAACCCGGGACTCGGTGACCCGGATTGCACCGGTGACCCGGCCAGACTCGGTGACACGGTGGCCCCAGTGACCCAGTTGGACCCGGTGACCAGCTAACGTGGCTTAACTCAGTGATCTTGGGAAGGAAGGGAAACAACTGAAAATAAGATCCGAGAAATGTTTGCTGCTGTAACCCCCTCCCAGCCCTGTAAGCAACTCACCTTTAGCAATTCTCGTGCCTTTGAAACGCCCATTTAGCGAATTTTTAAACTGCAACAAACGCTTTACTTGTTCACTTTAATCATTAAAAAACGAGTCTAGGGCCTGCTTCCCCCGCCCCCCCTCCCTTCGATAAGTTGTGGTGTAAACGTCAAGCCTTATTGCTGTGCAGAATTGCTAAGCCCGTTTTCACCAACTGTCGTTAATTAACTGTTGTAACGTACTTTCTGTTCTTCATTACAAAGCTTGGAAATATAATAAAACAATGATATTATTATTCTTAAGCTTAAAGAAACGAATTTAGCAGTAAATTTTAAGGCCAGCGCTACTTGGATAGAAATTGTAACTTTGTTAACTATTATTGTTATATTTATTATTATTGGGTAGATATACCAACGTACGGAAAAAATATTTTTCACAGAAACAACTGATAATCACGTTCGGAACTAACACAGGTAAAAGATTCTATTTATTTTACTCTGTGGCTTAGTTTGGGGTCGGTGGGTCTCCCAACAGTTCAGCTAACCAGGTTAGGCTAAATTGCCAGATCTAATCCAAAATTCCGTGTCACCAGATCTGACCCTAAATTACGGGTCACCGGGTCTGATCCGAAATTCCGCGTTAACGGGTATGACCCGAAATTCCGGGCCTGTTGCTCAGACCCGGTGACCCGGCCTAAAACTTGACCCGAATGACCTAGTGACCGGGTGGACCCGGTGATCCGATCCAATTCTGCACACCAGGACCACCTCGATGGGCATTTAGTTGGGGGGGGGGGGGGGCGTGGAGATCCCAAATATGCCAACTCATCTTACGATTTTGCCAACTAGCTTCGAAAAGTTAGTGGTGCAGCCAGAAAAGTACTTTTGATCGAATACGGTAACCCAGCTGGGGGGTCTGGGGGATCGCTGCAAACCAACTCAGTGGAGTCTGGGGCGGTGCTCCTGAATGTAACGCATGAATCATGTTTTTGTTAGAAATTTTCTTTGCAAATTAAATAAATACAGCTCAGTTTAAAATGTGTAAACATTTCCTTACCCAGCCATTGAAGATTTGGCGTTGGAGAAAGTTCACATGTTGGAGCTCCAGGGCTGGGCTATAATGAAAGACGGTGAACTGCTGTATGTAAGCATGGGCAGTTCGAGGCAGAAAAGTTTTAAAAAATGGACTATTGAAAGGTGAAAAATAGTGAAGTCTTTGGCTCAGTTTTACTCCAAACGTCTAGGCTTAGACGTATTATTGCCAGTCAAAACTTCCATATTTTAAAGAAACATGCTCCAGTTAAAAAAAATATCTGGAAGTTTTTCTCCAAATACTATTATTGGAGAAAAGCCTTTTGATTTCAAATCGACATGCTTCACTTTCATTTTTTTCTCCTTTGATTCATGGGACTAGGGACATTTTTGCCCTCTGTTTCGTACACTTTTTTCCTTGATCCGGGAACTTATGAACAATTATCGTCAAATTTCGAAGCTTCGACTTGTTTTAAATTGTTAAAAAGTTTGTTTTGGAAAAAATTTAGTTGTTTCTGCATTAACAACAAAAGGATCTTCAAATCGTACTGGCGATAGGTTAACAGAAAAGGGTTATAGCAAATCAAACGACCAACTCAATTTTTTAAACTCAGTTTTAATTTTGCCAATAATACCCAATTTTCATGAAGGTGGGATTTAGTTGAGGTTTGTGCTTTAAATAAATACATGGAAGTGATAGGCTAGCAGAAGAACTAGCTAACAAATAGGCATGATTTTTGATATTATTTGATATCGCGACTTCAGACGACAAAAACTTCACAAAACTCCGTAATAAATCTTCTTTTATGCTGAATTTGTTGATGTTTCTGCTTTATCTAAGATGCTATTTATATTCCCCCCCCCCCCCTCCGACTCACCCGAAATACCAAATATCTCCTGATTCTGGTAACAAATACAGGTTGTGTTTTGGTAAATTAACATATCAGTACTTTTCCACCCCTCTCTAAAATACCAGTTAGAAGTTCCTCTTCATTGAATTCCATTGAGGGGGCCACTGTACTAACAGAATTACAGCTGCTACCAAATAAAATAACCAACTCAATTTTTAGTTTTGCCAACTGTGTTCGATTTTAGCAAAGTTTTGTTATCACAAATTCAAACCACGAAATCTCGGCGGGCACAGTTTGTTTTCTGCATTATCTATGATATCTTTTAAGTCATGGTGGTGATGGGCAAACATAAAGTCCTAATAGCAAACAAAATGGCTAAGTCAATTTTTAATTTTGCCGACGCAAAATACTTATCTTACCAGTCGTGTCATGTGAGGAGAGCAGGGTGTGACAAGAAACGATCAGGGATAGCGGTTTCAGTTACTCGTCTGCAACCCGGAAGTGTAGCAAAAATTTATACAAAAAAATCCACATCTTAAAACTTTACTTTCAAACTGACCGAATGATGACGATAATTAACCAGTATTCATGGAAACGGGAATTTTTAGTGAAAATTTAGCCGATTTTGCCAACTCGACAACTCGATTTTGGCAACTATTTGTGTTCATGGACGGTTTTTTTTTTTGGGGGGGGGGGGAGCTTCCCCCTCCTGCTAGTCGCTACGGCCCTGTGAGCGCACGCTACCAGAATAAGAACCGTACATCGAGCGCACTTCTCGCATTGGTGCGTATGGCAGTGTGCAGGCAGAACTGTGTGGGGACGGCGGCGTGCTATGTGTAAGAACGATGAACATCCTAAATATTCCTATCAGGACTATCAGAAACTCACTGCCAGAATATATAAATAATGAAAATCCCCATGTGCACAATCCTGGAACAATGGACATCCTAAAGCCTCACCAATCAGAACATACGAAGAATGAAACTGGGTGTGTGCTCGATGTAGGATTTATTTTGCCTGTGCGCTAAATGCACGATACGCTCGATGCACATGCGCTACCACCACACCGTCGGAATGGCTAAAAGTTTGAGGAGTGGAAATCAGAAATTTGCCGAATTACACTTAGAGAAGTCAAACGACCAATCGTACACTGGTCATTTCACTTTGATAGCAGTTACAAACAAAAACGCCAAGTGTCCCGTAAAAAAAAGCTTATATGATCGAAGTTTCACTTTACTTGTTAAATGTACACGGATACAAATTGTATAAAAATTGTGTAAAATTGTATAATTTTTAGGTTAAATAATTGTGTAAAATTGTGTAAAATTGTATAAAATTGTATAAAATTGAATAATTTTTAGTTTAAATAATCCACCCAAAACCAAAACTGGTAACAGAAGCCGCCAAGTTTACGAAAAGGGTCGACCTTTCAAAGTAGTGATATCATTCAACCAGGGAAAGGCCGCCAAGGTTAATCCTATTAGCCAAGTTAATCGCACCTACTAATAGTTCGAAGGTTAAATGAAAACTAGCACACTGCTACTGGCGGTAGCAATCTTCAAGGTTTCATTTAACGTCCAAAGTATATTCGGTGCGATTAACTTGGCTAATAGGATTAACCTTGGCGGCCTTTCCCTGGTTGAATGATATCACTATTTTGAAAGGCCGACCCTTTTCGTAAACTTGGCGGCTTCTCTTACCAGTTTTGGTTTTGGGTGGATATCACGACTTTCATAGGCCTGTGAATGTACAAAAAATCCCACGGTGTAACTGTCATCCCTACCTTCTTTTGTCTGGAGGTATTTTATTGTATGAATGTTCTCATTCATAATTTTCACATTTGCTATTGTCATTCCAAATAAATTAATAACAAGCGTAACAGTATGATAATTGCAAGGACCTAATCAATTCCTATGGAATAAAAGATACCCTGTGTCTTATTGAACCAGTAATGAGAAATTTATTCGGGTCGTGGGGCATATAATTAATTTTGAATTCGCGTACCGTAAAAAAACAAAACCATTTGGGTTTGATGGGGAAAAAAAAACGACCAAACCTTTGCAATAAAAGATACTCCGTCTCTTCGTGAACCACCTATTTGCAACAACAATGAATTCTGACAATTAGGTACTGAAACGATAAGCGTGTAACACTTAAGCATGTTATAATCTACTGTTGGATGACAATACAAACAATGGTTACAACAATAATTTTGCACTTACGAGCCACTTCAGGGCCACGTGCTTCTAGCTGCAACCCCCATTTTAGAAAAATGCACTTCCCCATATGACGCTTTACCTATCTGCCGAAATTTAGATCTGGCAACTTTCCCTAATCAGCTGTAGACGTGTCGTTATACCCTATGACAATTAACATGGGAGCCTGCGGACTAGTTACTAGCCACTAGTTACTAGTTACTAGTCACCAGTAACACAATCAACGTTATTGAGGACACTTTCTCTCTATGAAGGACACGTTCCCACATTTTCGTGTTGAGTTTTTCCTTGTTACTGGACTGAAGACACCTGATTCAAACGATTTGCAAAGATTTCTACCGCATGGGGAATTTACACCAGTATGCTGAAATCACGTATAAGTTGGTTTCAGTTAAAAGACACAGTCTGCTAGTGAGCCGCCATCTGACAAAAATTACACTCTAACAATTACGCTCTAACAATAAAGCTCCAACAACAATAAAACGTCTACTTAGGGGCGACACACTAGCGTGTGTCTAGATCAAATGTACAGTTAGGAAAATTGCATCCAGAAAATTGCATTCCAAAAATTGCATCTGTTTAAGTGCTGTTGTGCTAAAGAATCCACAATTCCACACCCTTCCCAGAATTCCACACCCTTCCAATATCCTGCACGTTTGTCGATGCCATGTTGGCCTTTGAGTCCCTGGCAGGTCTAACCTTCGTGGTAAGGCATTCGTGTCCCCCAAACCTCTTACCATCGTCATTCCTTGGCCTTATTATGTTCATTGTATTTCCATGTAATTGTGGCTAGCTGTTAGTGACACCCCAGTCCTTGCCAAACCCGTTGCTATCGCAACAAATATTATTATTATTATTAGAATAGTTTAATTCGTAAAGCACAACAGCCCTACACAGATGCAATTTTCTGAATTGTACATTTGATTATTTAAATTAAAAATCATCCAAATTTTATCCGTGTACATTTTAACAAGAAAAATGAAACTTCAATCATATAATCCCCCCCCCCTTTTTTTTATTAATTTTTTTTATCAAAAACCAAAACTAGTGAAAAGAACGCCAAGTACCGAATGGTTCGGTTCTTCAAAGTAGTGATATCAACACACCAAAACATTCGCCAACTTAATCGCACCGAATAATACTTTGGAAGTTAAATGAAAACTTGAACATTGTTGAAAGTAGCAATGTTCTAGTTTTCATTTAACCTTCGAACTATTAAGCGGTGCGATTAACTTGGTGAATGTTTTGGTGTGTTGATATCACTCCTTTGAAGGGCAGAACCATTCGGTACTTGGCGTTCTTTTCACCAGTTTTGGTTTTTGATATGATAAATAGTTAATCAAGAGCATTTTAACATGCTTATGAAAATTGTACACTGGCTGTTTTTTCCCCTGTTGACTGTTTATTCCTATTAGCTTGCCCACTGGGCATTAAAACTTAATTTAGGAGGATAGAGTAGAAAGTTTAACAACACACAGTTATAATTTAAAATAATTGGCATGACAAGAGTGATAAAACTGCTAATTTAAACTGTGAACGGGGCTTTATGACTGTATTCTTAGTAACCCGAGATCAGTACCCTGGGTGGCGGGGGCGGTAGGGGACTGCCCCTTCTCCCCTTTAAGGTCTTTAATGTTCCATGAATTATATATTACGCACTTCATATACATAAGTTGAACTTCTAAAAATGACCCCTTATAATTTAGAGACACGAAAAGATTATATGAACCGTGCAACAAAATGTGCTCCCTTCCCAACGAAAACATTTGCTTAGTAGTACTTAAAATGGTACCGATTGAAAGGAGGCAGAATTTGGCAACATCTAGCGCTAACTAGTACTATTTGCACTTGCTTACACCAAGCAAAAGAATGCACAACGGCATTTCTTTTTACGAAATAAACAAGCCACGACCTCCTTAATTATTATGTGAACTTTGGTACGTCCTCGTGCACCTGGGAGCAAGCTATAAAGGTAACAATATCACCGCCGCTAGATGGCGCCATGGTATTTTCGTTCGCCATTCAATCGGTGATATATAGTGCTAGTTTAATAGCATCAGGTTCGAGAATAAGGGGGTAGAGTAATGCGATCTCCTCTCCCTCCAACTAAAGTCAAAGTCGGGAAAATGGATCTTTGTCGGTTGACGAACTACAAATAGCCCCCCCCCCCCCCCAAAAAAAAAACGGTTTTCAAAGCTCGTCTTGCCTCCTCCCCCCACAATAAATTCTAGATCCGTGCCCGGGATATTACAAGTGTGCCCAGCCAGTGCCCGGGTGAAATTTCGGACTTATCGCCGCCCCTGACAATAATTGCCATGCTAAATTAACATGAATCAGCCAAAATTAACTCGAATCACAATCGTCTTAAATAAGAACGTAAATTTGTAACAGTTAAAAATTACAAGCAATGAAACTTGGAAATCAAACAGCTCAATTTATTTCATTCTCAAACGTGAAACCACTAGCTTACTTAACAGATTTTAACAGGTCAACAATCTTCGGGTTGATAATAATTTACGACCCATTTGCCCTCACACACGTAGTGAAGGATGTTGCCCGCCGTCGTTGCCCATCAAGTGGGGGGAATTGCCACACTATTTACCATTCAAATACCGTCCTTGGACGGGTTACCAGTAGCTAGTGAGCTTAAAATCCTCCACATTGTAATTTGTAAGTAATTAGGCACATACTTTACACCCAAGTCCGAACAACCATGTCAACTGAAATTAAATCAAGATATCATATATTGCATGCCATGTAGATTGAGCAATTTGATGTATGCATTACTTGACACTTCGCCAAAACCTCATTGTGAGAAATCGATCACTAAACTTCAAACATTCCTAACCCTAGTTGTACTCAAATGTTTGTTATTGAACTACACTTTTAACATGTGTCCTTCAAGGTCTCCTTGCGTCTTGCTGAGTGTGGAGTAACCGCAAAAAAACTCAACCAAAGGGCACATAAAATTTAAGCATGGGAAGAAAACTTACACGATGGAGTGCAAAAGTCGTTTCTTGTGCCATGAAGATATCCATTACCTGAATTTTACATTCTCCTTCTTTTGCTGTGCAATCTAGAGATTAAAGATCTTTGTTCTGTATCCATCCAGCATCGCTACCCTCTGCACATGAGCAGCCTCCGTTATATAAACGCTGACGAAGGTCGTTTCTTTATCGTTCTTGCTCAACGCTCTGACCTGTACGGTCCTGGTCCTGTGCAAGCTCTTCGTTGGATCTACGAGTTACTCTACGGCTGCTCGATTCCTCGCAATAAGGTTGCTCCTCGGGACCCTCTTCCCCGACAGGTGTCTTCCCCACCGGTGATCGTCATTCCTGATGACTCGCTGTTCCCTGATTATTCGGCGATCGCCGCCTCTGTTCAGCGGTCGCCTCCGATGTCCTCTCTGTCATCCACGGTCCCGTTCATTGGACTGTCACAATGTGGCCTTCCGTCCATCACCACGGCCACGACTTCTCCTATTCCTTGTGGCCAGACCAGTCATACTCCGGTCTCTTTCTCTCTTCAGGATGAGTTTCTTCGAGCCAAGGAGGTTTACTCTCGCCTTAAACTTCAACTCAAGTCTCAACGTGTCAGACGTGTCTAGCCACCTGAAGCTCCCATTGATCTCTCCTCACGATCGTCTCGCAGGTCGATCACTTCTCTTTCTGCACCAGCAGACGCCACCAGTGAGCCTCTCTCTAGAGAGCGGGTTCATGAACTCATGGATTCCGCACTTCGATCTTTTAGCCAGAAGCGGCCAGAGTCTCTGGTCGCCCCTACTGCCAATCGCTTTTCAAAAGATTGGGTAGCTTCAACGGCTAAGAAGATTCGTATTGCTTCAATGGAAACTCCCGGTCCTTCCAGGGCACCGGATCCACCTCCACGCTCACCGGTTCCTCAGCCACATCATTCTCCACCTATGGCTTCCTGAGACGCCTCAGACTCGGACGGCCTTCCTACCCCTCCGTCCGACCAATTTGAGGCGCTCTTATGTCATCCTCACTTCGACCAACCAGTCGAACCCGACCCTTTCGAGATCCCTCTTCCTGATTTACTAAAAGCGGTCGAGGATATAATCCCGGATTGTTTCCTAGACAAGTCATCTCCTCAAGCGGTCGAACCTTGCAAGAACCGTGGTCTCTCCACAGAACTCGGCTTCAGTCTCTGCGACCAACTCCCCCATCAGAACCCGGTTCTGGGACAATCCACGACTCTATTCACAACTCTGCTTCGTATGGGCGGCTTTGTCTTGGGGAACGGTTCGCCTCTGGAACTGGACAAGGAACCGGCGCCTCCTCGTGCCAGTCGCGAATCGTTCTTCTTTCGGTCCGCTGGCGATGGTGCAGCCAACCCTCATGTGCAGAGGGTAGCGACGCCGGACGGACATAGAATAAAGATCTTTAATCTCTAGATTGCACAGCAAACAAAGGAGACTGCTAAAGTTCAGGCAATGTATGTTTTC
>JAHWFP010072768.1:29407-45963 GCA_023313725.1 Lithobius niger | reverse complement strand
CAGGTTTATTTGTGCGTGTTTTTCGTGGACCCATTTCTTATTCTCTTATTAAGTCATAGGCTAATGTCCGTCGCCTCTCCAGGATTCAACGATAATATCATTATGCTTTCTACCCAGTTGTACGGAGGGAAGGAGGGATATAAAGGGAAGGGCACGTCAACACGTTGGTTATTTGTGTCTAAACTGTCAAATCTGACCTCATTTTGGCCAAGAAAAAGGCGCACAGCTGAAAAGCTAGACATAAGCAATAGAAAAACATAGCAAGGAGGAACCAAGCAGATATTACTTAAGAGCTAAAAAAAAATAAAGGTGAATGGCGGCGTGGCGATCACATGGACAAGTCTTTGTTTTTAATACTCAACAAAAGAGTTTCATGTTTAAAGACATCTAAGAAATAATTATAACGCGTTACAAAAGAGTGAAATTCATGCAACAGCGAGATATAAGTAGCCTGATAGCATCAAAATGAATAAACACAATGGTGTTAACATTAGGAAGGCTAACTTCGTTTCTGTGGCATAAAATGACTGCTATTGACCCAGTATAACCTTTTTTGGTTAAACATTGGTGTAATTGAGATTAGGATCTTCTAGCTAGGGGCTACTAGTCTAATTTCTCGAAAATAAATCGTCTTGGTCAGTGCTGAAGGTTAAATAAATTTACCCAGAGCAGTCCACAATGTTGGTTCCATCGTGCTCTTCAATTGTTATATATAGTTAACCTGGTTGAAAAATCATTACCCATAGTATAATCTCGTTGAATCTGGCCTTTTGCAGAATCGGAGTTCGGTAAAGGCACGGCGAAAATAATACATTATAATGCTAAGTTTAAAGAAGACAGAGAGGTGCCGTCTTCCATTATAATAATACAATAGACAGGAATGAATCAGTGCCTATAATCACACTTGGAATACATAATGTATCCAGCGCAGCGCAAACATACATTTTTTTGGCCAGTTTTTTGGATGAATGAACACTTACAATGAACCAATAATTAAAAAAAAAATGTTTGATCTTTGCCCGACATAAAAATGTTTAAAGAAACTAACCCAAGTTTTTGCCACTTGAAGTTGTAAAGTCGCAGATTTAATTTACCGGATTACTGCTTTACGCATTAAATGAAAATTCTTTCTTTCTCATTGCCAGCCGAGCCAATTTTTTTTTCTCTCTTTCTCAGCTTAGTCATCTCGTATGCTCACAAGACCAGTCTTTAATAGACTGTTTGCTTTGTTAACCGCTCATCTCCTGATTTACTGTTTTTTTATTGAAAAAAATTAAAATTAGGCAGTAAGAAATTTTCACTCTTCGCATTTTTCCTTTAAATAATTAATCTGTGAAATGTTCTAAGCAGTTGATATCACAATTTCAACCAGGAAAAATTACTGGCGGGAATCGCTTAGAACTTGCCACGATGACCTGGCCACAATGAAATAAAAGTCGTGTAGGTTAGCTGATTTTAAGTAAATAAATGAGTAGCAACAAGCTAAACAAGTTAGAGACATTATTCAAACGAAATATGATGAGTATCATGTAAAGACAACAAAAATCGTTGATCATTCATATTTTATAAATTAACAACAACCTGACGTTAATTCAACAAACCATTTTCTTTGCTTATTTGATGGGTGTGGTGCGCCATACACGACGCTCACGGCAACAATACCGCGCTCCAGTATGCAGCTGCGTACATTGCAGTCATTCTTGAAGAGCGAGAGGTTATTGTTTAAATTTAGTATAGGCTTGGACATTTACTTTTGAACGGGACTGTACATTTCATATGGTCATAATGAAATCTGAACATACAGCATTTCGACTGTTCTAAAATAACAGAACCAATGTTAATAGGGCGATTTTGATGATGTAGCTTAAACACAGTGAGGCCAGATGCTAAAATATCGAAATATTCGACTGTAGGCTGTTTCATAAGTTTTAGAAAATGAGATTTGTCAGTTGTTAGATTGATATTCACATGGTTCTAATATTTTCCATTCTTTTACCATAAATAATAATATTCATGTTTTGTCAGTAGTCCATTGTTGTCCGTCCTTTGCAGTAGCAGCAACACGTTCAGCTGTGTTGAAATCGATGTACTGTACACCTTCAACCAAGCTTTTTCAGTGAACCTAATAGCTTAATGGAGTTTAGTGACTACAAGTCCTTGCTGAATGTAGTAGATAAGGTTTTTGTAGTAACATATATTTCCCACGCTTCATGAGATGAGGCGTCAATCTCCAGGAATCAGCGTGGTCATGGTATTGATCACTTAGTTCCTTGTTGAATGGGGACAACATTTCATCAGTGATGGTTATATTCTCAGGTGCTAAAAGATAATCTGAATGGCTATCATGCAACGAATCAGGCTTCACCATAAGCAGCGGGTAATGACATTAAATTCGATAATAAATTTTTAAGTTCATTATCACTCAACCAACAGAAATCTGAATATGGTAAAGGCATACCCAAACAAAACCCATGCAAATTGTTTTCAGTAGATAACATAACTCTTCTCTATATTAGGGTCATAATCAGGTAACAAGGGGTTGGTGGGCTTAGCATACCGTTTCGGAATAAGTGATACACCATTTCGAATTGAATTTTCGAACATTAGGTACATGTCAGGATCTGTTAGTAACTGCAACTTCTCACCAGTCGTACGTAAGACAGCTTCCCACAATAAATCAGGTAATGTAAAGAAATGACTTGTATCTACTTTGTATTGTAACAAACAGATTTTTCGGAAATTCTCAAAGCAGTCAAACAAGCATCAGGCCATACAGTACATGCATAATTGTAATCCTTATTGGTGATATCCTCACCTGTCAGAGTAGAACAAAACACTTCTTTTGGTAGTAAAGAGATCTCACTAAACCGCTCAAAGCTGTCTACATACTCGTAAAGGGAGGAGAGGAGAGGACACCCCCTTTTAGCCTACAACCAATAGCCTACAACCAAGAGCAAAAGCTTTGCATTAGAAAGCATGGGTTAAAAAAGAAGCAATTATTTTTTATTTTATTTTTAGGACCCTTCGTAAGAGTATTTATTTTGAAACAAATGGACATTATCAAATAGAAACATATTTTTTTTAAGAAAGAAAAATTTTTTGTGCTAAGTAAAGAGGACAGTTTCAAGTACGGTAAATAATCTTTTGCCATCTATTGGTATGTCAAACAGCAAGTGCATTGATAATTCATTAACATGGCCTAAAAAGATAAACTTTAGGTATAATGTATTTACGAAAATGCCTTAGCTATAGGCTACATTGTAACCGTTTTAATTCGTAACTTTATAAGACATACACAAAATAACCCCTTTGGGAGAAAACTATGGCACAAACAGGATTTTGTTGGACAGGGTGGAGGAGTTAAAGGAAATTATAATTCAAAGTGCGGTCCGAGAAATTCAGTTAACAGGTCTGGGGAGGGAGTGTTGTCGGGGTTTTCTCCCTGAAAACAGCTTCCAAAAGCTTTAGTGCCTTTAAAAAAGTTTAAAAGGTTGTATATTTGCTTTTACCAAACTTTACTAGAATGACCCCCATGGGTGTGCCACTGGGAACAAATTGCATAACTCCAAGACCAACGAAGTTTATTACCTAGGACCGTTTTTATCGCTTAATTACTTTAATTGTACGGGGCAAACCGTTTGGCTATATTGCTACAAATTGTACACAATCGTAGCTAACAGATTATAGGAATAAATAAGTAAGGAAACGTGTCATAACACGGATTCGTGAAAATGTACTAGGTATTCCAAGCAACCCTTTCCGGCCAGGTTTTTTTTTAATTTATTTTCTGGCTGGTTTATTTATTTATTTATTTTTTTTTGCCAACGAAGCGTTGCTGGCTGGTGTCATTCGCCCGACTGTTTAATAAATATTCTCCTTAACAATCACAATATACAACGCACATTACACCGAATGTGTGTTCTCAGATATCATGCTTAAACAATAGCATGAGGAAAAATCAAACGAAACGTAAAAACATCAGCGCACAGTCTCGGCACCTCGTGGAGTGAGTCGCACCGGCTTGCTCTTCGCGATCGCTGATTGGCTAATAGGCCTAGGTTCACACGCGTTGAGTTCATGTGCAGTTTGTACAAGAGTTCCACCGTATTTCTGTAGGTATTCGTAAACAAACGACTTCTGTTTACAGATAATTCGATTTTTGTAATTAGCCAACATAGCTCTAGAAACTAGGCTAAAGATCTGGTGGTACACAATTTTCTCTACGCGCTGAAACGATAGGGCTCTGTGGCCCAAGGACTATAACTTTTTAAGGGGTTGAAAGAAACTAGTGAAAATCTGGCGATGTATGTTTGGTTAAATGATCTACCTTTTTGTACAACCGGCATTACGCCTGCCCCCCCTTGTGGGAGCCCCAGGGGCCCCAACTCAAAAATTTCCAATGGAATGGGGTGTGGGTATAGAGAAATACCTTATTTGAAAAGTCTTCATTAGGTGAGTAAAGTGCCGCAACGATTGCTTTGATACGATAAGCTCAACCAAAATGGCAGCCAGTCAAACATTATGAATTTCCTCTAGATCCGTATGTCTTACTGAGACCAAATACATCGTAAAGGGATGTAGGTGGCAGCAAAATGCTACGTTCAATTTAATTGGATCACACCTACAACGTCTCTTGCGGTTTGTAGCCCAGAGTGTGGAGCTCAGTGACTCCCCCCCCTGGCAATGGGGGGGGGGGGGGCACTGAGGACCTCACTCTGGCCTGCAGACCGCAAAAGACGTGTGTTTAATCAAACTATGTTCAACTAAGCATTTTGCTGCCACCTACGTCCCTTTACAACGTTTTTGATCTGATTAAGACATAGGGATGTAGAGGAAATTCCTAATGTTTGACCGGCTGCCATTTTGGGTGGGCTCATTGTATCGAAGCAATCGTTTCGGCATTTTACTCGCCTAATGAAGACCTCTGAAATAAGGTATTCCTCTACCTCCCATTCCATTGGAAATTTCTGAGTTGGGGCCCCTGCCCCCCCCCCCCCCCCCCAAGGGGGGCAGGCATAATGCCGGTTGTACAAAAAGACAGATCCTTTAACCAAACATACATTGCCGGAGTTTCACTAGTTTCTTTCAACCCCTTACGAAGTTATGAGGCTGGACTGGGACTTTTGGGACACCCTGTATTACATTGGAATTTTCAAACTACGGGTTTGAAGAGGGTGTACGTTTCTTCACGAGACAACCACCTAATTACACCTAAAGGAACCGAATGTCTGATTGCATTAGTGGCTGTACTAAACGAGATATTCCACCGAATGATCGTAATAAATTTTTACTAATAGCTGATGTACGTCGTTAGTGGACGTCGCTCCCCCACGAGGTTTCGTCGGCGTTCCAATAAGGTCTTTAACATCCTAGACGAGTGAGGGAGTATCTCCATTAAAATAGATTAAGTCCAAATCGACTAATGAATTGGTGGTAGGCGTTTTGTGTCTTCGAAGTTTGTCCAAGCAGCGCAGTTTCCTTTTATAGGGAATATTATATCTCATTATATCCATACCAGGAGCGTGTCTCATATTAGATCGAAAACGTTTATTATCTGTAATTTGTCCTAGTACTAATTCTACCACGTCACTACCCGGTACTACCTCTCCATTGTTATTCACCATTTGTCCAGTATTGTCAAAATTTACTATGCATTATTTTTGTGGTACACTGTCAGAATCCGCGACGTAACTACCTCCATTTTCGGAAGATATAGTACTATCGGATTGAGGTACATCGGACGTCTCGCTCTTAATAGTATTAAACGTATCACTTCCCTGGATATCACTTTCCCACGTGGCAAAACCGCGTTGGGGGTCACACTGCCCGGCGGAGAAGCCCGTGCAGACCCTATGGTGATAAAATAACCTTTAATGGTTTGTCTAAATACTTCTTGTCTACATCTGAATATCTCTGGAGAGTCTGCGTGTACAGCTTCGCTTTCTGGGAGTCTTCATACTTGTCATTAGCCATCACTTCCCTCATCGATACGCCTAGTCTGGATAGAAGACGACTGAAAAGTGATTTAGTAGGTTCCAGCGGCTGAGAGGTGAGAGTACCACTAACAGGCACTAACTGCATTCGCGCGAATATTGTTATAGCGTTGATAATAGGTCCTCCTAACGCGCCGAGTATGGGACCTAGTAAAGCTCCAAGAAATCCGTCGGATTGATTTTTAGTCAATTTATGGTGTTTCTTGTTACGGAAGCAGGTTTTAATAGACAAAGCTTTTAACATTTTCTTGTATTTCTTCAAGTAATTTTTCTGAGAATCGTTTAAAGGAATGCAACCTTTGAGGAGATTCAGGGAACAGAGGCAAATGATATCTCGAATTTTCGTAAACTCCAACAGAGTCTTCTTCACACGTGGTTTGATTTTCTTCGAATGTAGCAATGCTAATACTGGTATATAATCTTGAACTGTTTGCCTTACTTGATTGAGCATCTCTGGCACAAACACTGGTATAGGTTGTTTAATGGTTGTTGGTTAGAACGGAAACGTAAATGTTCGGGTGTAGACGGATGCAAATCAATGAACACAAAATCAAACGGATTTTTATTCGCTTCCTTAATACAATTAGCATAAATTTCGATGCAATAGATAGCTGATTTACGAAATTTTTAATTTGATTTAAATCCCGACAGGATTTGAATAAAAAGAAGTACTGAGTATTTAAAGAAGCTGTCCTGAGCGATTTCAGGAAAACGTTATGCACTACACACACGTAAGAAATTCTTCTGTGGTGAGTTCCTTTCACCGTGATGTCGTTCAACAAAGCCATTGGTATTGCCTGCACGAGATCATCACAAATTAACATACAATCCCCCGGAACAGAGTCTATCTCTTGTGTAAATTGGTACGGGACTACGAACTTCAAGTTCATCAAACTTGGACTAGTATTCTCCGTAACAATATACGATAGACATGGGGCAGGATTAATGATTTCCTGTGAACGTATTATTAAGTGCACTATCGTTGACGTCTTTCTGGCGAATGTAGGTCCAGAAAAAATATAATTACTGACTATAACTCTATCCCTCCTCTCACGCTCCATTTATAGAGAGTGCTTGCAATTAATTATTAATGCATAAATGTATATAGACCAAAACACTAGGACCACATCTGTGGAAGTAGTTTAGAACTTTCATTAAAGCGTATGTAAACAAATAAAACAGAGATACAATACGAACGAGATTATTAACTCTTTTTACATTTACATCGGGGCAGGTTGTACGTAAACACTCATTAGTCTTGTGTTAATACACAGATACAAGTGCGCATAGCGGATTAAAAAAGGATCTTCGAGGCACAGAACAATATCGCTGTTTTTCTCGAACCAGCTGAGTAACGTTTTCAAATTAGATCACATCACAGTCTGTCTTTTTCAAGTTGTGTACTGGATAAGAGTCTTGCTTGAAGAGATTTGACAAAGTTCCTTCTGGTAGTTTTCGTCGGTAGCATAGTTATTTTCGGTTGGTTTGTTGGAAAAATGGTCGTTATCAGAGCTAACACTACATCTTGGTTTTCCTTTTTGCTGAATCAGATAAACCCGTGAAGACCAGCATCATGGATTCCTAAGCAGTAGCTATTGATGTCGTATTCACTCATAAACAGTTCAATACCTTGTTAGAAATGTGATCGAAGCAACGTTACAGAGAGTTAAAAATATGCTTTGTAGAATTTATAAATAACATACTTGAAGCACTACACACATGGTGAACAAAACCGTACCTTATATTTCAAAACATTAATTTTCAGTTGGCTTCATTATTCGAAGGGCCTCTAGCACAAGACAAGTGCTTCAAGTCGGGGCATCAGCAGATGTTAGTCCAGTCAAAGTCACTCCATACGTCTTGCATAATGTACTGTTATGGGACTTGGGACTACGACTTTGTCCTTTTCGAGAAGCTGGTGGTGGCGGAGTAATTGGAGTCACAACGGTAAAGATGCGTCGTCTCCGTGATGTTAGCGTAACTGGTGGAACCGCAGCTAAATGCCTCCACTTTTATTGTACAATTTGTTATCATTATGTGGTAATCAAAATAATATGTTGCCGTAAAGAACGAACATTTCGAAATTTGGTGAATGGGACAGAAATGATAGTCACTCTATCTGAACAGAGTACGCATGCTTTAGGACACGGGCTCTAGTCCTAAGATCTGACATGACACACAGGTTCTAAATACTTCTTTAAATGGTTGTCTCCTTTAACGTAAAATATACATTCTTGATTAAACGATTGTAGACGACGAATTTCTCTTGTTATGAATTTAAGGTCACTATCATACAGACCATTAGTGAACTTATCATTATGCAGGATACGTTCGCATAACCATACTGTTTGCCTGTTCTTTCGTTAAGTTCATGTTTCAATACATTTTGAGGAATTCTGACTCGGTAATGCGTCGCAATATAATGTGAGACTAGTGATATTTCTTTTATAACACACCGAAAACCAACTCCGTTCGAACAGACGACAAAATCAATGTTTGAGTTAAAAATTCTCGTTCTTATGTAATACTAAATCCCTCTGCACTGGCCTTTTATAGACTTTTGTAGCTCCTCTCCACTCTCTCTCTTTTAGTGTGCCATAGTAATGTCGTCATAGTATTTGTTCATAACGTGTAATCCTTTGACTAATTTTATAAATTGTGTAACTGAGAAATCGATTCTGTTCTTATTCGCTTGCATGAAGGTGATCATTTTTCCATTTCTTTTCGTTTTTGCGTGTTCTACTCCAATTTTGTTGGCTGCAAACAGAACACTTGGAGCAGTCGTTGATGCTTCAGTTTGGTCCCTCCACATGTCTAATAACGGAGATATCATTCTCCAATCTTCTATACGCATCGAAACTCCTTCAGCTGTCCATACGTACGCTAAGACTGATGGCTTATATTTCCTTATGTGTACACGCACTTGTCTTCCCTTTTCATTTACAGTCAAATACACATTATTACCCAAATCTACGGAATTGGATGGTGTGACTAGGAAGGTTGAAGAGGCTGCCACTTTTAATGGTTTCGTTATACTGAGACATAAATCTAAAAAAGAAAAGAAAATCGTTCATCCAACTCACATTCTATTTTCTTTTTTAGTTCTACATCTCATCATTACCGCACATTTTGATCCATTCCGTACATATACCTAAATTTTAATATTTCAAATTGGTACGTGTTCAATGTCATGAAATCCTTTAGAAACGTTACAGTATTAGCCATTTTTTGCCTTTGCTATTAAAGGTACCTATTCACCGAATGGCAGGTTGCAGCATCTAACGCTGTGTTGCATTATTTAATTCTATGCAACACTTGATTTCAACAAGCGGAGGAATGCGTAAAGAAATTCCTTTTTACACAACAAACTAGCCACTTGCCTCCTTAATTATTGAGTGTAAAGTTGGTGCATCATGGAGCGAGCAGATAAGGTTAACAATATCACTGTCACTAGACGGCATTCGTCTATCGGTTTAAAATCTCCGTTTCAAATCGTTCATGATGTTGTCAGGCTTGCTTCCTGGCCGCACCAACTTTACACTTAATAATTAAGATGGCACATGGCGGCTTGTTTGTTTTCTAAAAAAAAATTGTTTGCACGTTCCTTAGCTGTTGAAAGTAAAGGCTAGACAGACGTAGATAGCAGTAAATGACTATAGAATGACTACTAACTACTGCGAAAGCATTTGCCAAGAATGTTTTCATTAATCAAGAACGAAAGTTAGAGGTTCGAAGGCGATCAGATACCGCCCTAGTTCTAACCATAAACTACGCTTGTCATTTGTTGGTTATCCCTTAATAAATGCGCTTTTTATCCCTTAATAAATGCGCTGAATAAATGCGCTTTTTTTTTTTACCAAGAAACTATTGAAAACGTGGCTTCATTTCAAAACGTGGCTCCATTGATTTTCTTTGCATAGACTTGCTTTCAGATCTGAGCTTTCCCTATTCCATCTACATATATATAATGCGGAGCAGGCGGCCGAGTCACCGGACACGTCATTCCGTCGTACAATCAAGTACCCCACCCTGTAGTGCCATCTGTTGACGGGATTCGCCTTTAAATTTTGGTTGGGACACTTTTCCAACGTCTTCGAACAGACGGCGCCACTTACCAAACCTGCCATGTCGCCGTCTGTTGACGTCCTTGGGCTTGAACTACAAGTTCGGGTCATAATACTTTTTCCAAAGTCTTCGAAGATATGGCGCCACTTACCAGACCTGCCGCACCGTTTTTGGGTTCGTTTTTTGGTATTGTTGTGGTACCAAAACGGCCACCAAAGTTTTAGTCGCGTGGACTGTACCACTGTCGGCATTTGAGCTTAAAAAAAAAAAGAACAACCCGTGTCTACTAAACCAGACAACTTTAAACCAAACGACGATTGGTTCTTAATTTCGAAGCCCCGAATTGGCCTCGAAATTGGCAGCCTGATACGATGGAAAGGCACATTTATTCCCTAAATGTTCACTTCCAGAAAGGAGTTGAATTGTTTTTAATTGGGCGGCATCCATCGTTGCTTGCAACAATTTCGCAATGCGCAGTACAGAGGTGAATTGTTTCGAAGGATTAACTTAAACATAGGGTTACTTGCTTACTGAATGCTGTAGTTCTCAGGGCTTTTTTTTAGCCTTCAGTCAAACATACGCATGCGACTTTTCCGTGGCCGCACCAAAGGGGAAATGTCACGAGGCGGCATTTTCGGGGGGTGCGGGAGAGGGTGCCAGGGCAAGTATGTGTGACAAACAATACGTGCTACCGAAGTGACTTGTTTCAAAGGATTAACTTAAACATAGGATTACTTGCTTACTGAATGCTGGATTTCTCAGTGGTAGGGTTTTTTTTTTAGCCTTCAGTCAAACACACGCCAGCGACTTTTCCGGAGCTGCACCAAAGGGAGAATGTCACGGGGCGACGTTTCCTGTGATGGGGAGGCGGGCAAGCGTGTATGAGGGGACACTTAAGCGAATCCGGGAGGGGGCAGGAGTGTGCAGATTGGGGATTAAAGTAGTTGTTGGGGGGGGGGGGGAGGGCATATGTGGGAGCCATTCACATGTTCGGTCTTCGGTTTGATAAATTTTAAACGAAAGACCAAACACCTGAGGTGCTAGAGGGAGGCGGAGAGATATTCAGAACCCACACTATGGGAGTGCAGGAACGGGATGCAACGGGGTGCGGCAGGGGAAGGGGGAGCAGGAATGTGCGGGTGGTGGGTAGGGCGGGGGGTGCAGGCACAACTAGTTGTTTAATACAACGTGTCTTTTCCTCTTTTACAATAATTATTCTCGCACACAGTCTGAACTATAACATTACCCTTCTACTACGATGCTGGTTTGAAGTCAATAAAAAAACTACACTTTTCATGATTAAGTGCAACGGTCAAAGCCCTCCCCATCGTTACTAGGTCGTTACGTAGGATATCCACTGAACACAAACATATATAATTTATCGGTTAATAACGTTCTGACAACTGTGGTCATCTGTGATATCTCTACAGGTATATGGCCGACTGCAGTGTCCTCAGTGTCGTTCTTCAAGAACCAGTGGTTTTAATTTCTCTGGAATTAAAAACCTATGGCCCCAGAAAATGGTTCTACCGTCTTACAACAGTTCATATCTTCTACTGAAAATCTGTTGAAATTCAGCGTCCTCAACCTTATCTGGCCAGCAGTCATTAGTATAACGATAAACTCTCACTAAAAGCTTATCGCAAACAGTCATAGCCTCCAGTTGATCGGCTAGGACAATTGGTAATGTTTCCATGGTTTCCAGGTGCATAGCTTTCCGGCCTACTGGTCTTGAAGAGAAGGTTCATATGGAACAGGCATTCATGATAGAAAATCTGCTGTTACGTTCTGATTACCAGGGATCTATTGCAGCTCGAAATCATACCCGTTAAGAAATAAGGGCCACCGTTGAATTCTCGCTGCGACTATGGCCGGGATTGAAACTTTACTGCCAAATACCCATAGCAAAGCTTGCTGGTCTGTCTGTAGAGTAAATCTTCGTCCAAAAAAAAATTGATTGAATCGTTTCACACCAAAAATAATGGAGAGTGCCTCCCGATCAAAATTAGCATAGCCAAGCTCTGCTTTACTCAGCGCTTGGGAAACTTACGCAACAGGCCGATCCACTCCAGAGGGCAGCACATGCAAGAGAGCCGTGCCCATCCTCACTGAAGATGCGTCACACTGGAGCTTCAGTGGGAGGCTTCGATCATAGTGCATAAGGACTCTAGCTTCAAGAAAAGCTTTCTTAGTTTCTTGCACTGCCTGGGAGCACTTTTTACCCCGCTGCCATTAGTTTTTGGGTAAAAGTAATTTGTTCAGTGAGGCCAGAATGAATGCCAAATGGGGAACGAATTTACCATACTGGTTCATAAATCCTAAATAAGATTTAAGCTCCAAAACGTTTTTAAGCTCAGGTGCTAATTTTATACTGTTCCAGACTTCAGGTCTGTTGGAGATTACTCAGGTTTCCCTTTACGCCACAGGACTACCACACGCACTTGCGATATTTACAGGCTGACTTTATATGGTTATCGAAACCACAGCAAAAACACTTGTTGTTCATAGAATTATTCCTAGAAAACGTTTGATGTTGTGCCACCTGGTGAGTGGAAGAGGCCTGAAACTTACCCATGTTCTTTTCAGCAATTTCCTGCGTTAACGCATAAGGACAAACTGAATCGAACGTGAGAGTGTCCGGATCTTTTGCCAAAATCAGTTTTAATGTCTGTGAGGCACTTAAGCCCGAAATAAAACGGCCTCTCAGCATTATTTCTAATTTAGCACCATTTGCTACAGTGTACTTGCAATTTAACGTTAATTTCTTAATTCTGTGATGTACGTTGAAATAGAATACTTTGCAAATACTTTTTTGTTGTCAGGTACATCATATGCCAAAAAATTCAGCTCAACTCTTTCAAAGTAAACTTTCCAGGATTCAATAGAGCTGTCAAACTCCTCTATTTTCTTGCGAGAAAGTACAGGAGGCATGTTGACGGCGCTGTCACTAACATCGTCATTACTTAATGCACTGATGTCACTTACGCTATCGTCAACATTTTTTTTAGCTTCCTGATAGGCTAGCTAAACTTTTAAATGATGCGTTTTCCTGACTTGAGCTAGAAAAACTCATTCTCTAAATAAATGCTGAGAGAGTTCACCAATTTCTTTAGACTCACTAGGGTTGTTACTCATAAACAAGAAAGTTTAATTTTTTAAAGAAAATTGTTTTAACCCTTTATAAAGTTTTTAAACTTATATTGTACTTTCGTTTCAGCTTGCATACTCTTTACAGGTCAATTTTCTGCATAACTTCAGACATACCGTCTTCCCTACTGCGGCATTTGCATGCTAAAACAGGAAGGGCACACTATCACCGTAAACTGTGGCTATCTTAAAAATTTGCTTCTACCAGTATGGAGGAGCATTAATCAATACTCTTCGTCCTTAATTCCACAATTGATAGATTTCTAAAATACTACATGAATGACACTAGTACTAGCCCTACTAAGCAAAAAACTACACTCATTTTATCTAATTAGTTGTACAATATTTGTAATATTAGTTAACCTGAGTGAGGGTACTAACTTGATGGCTTTTACTGTCTGTACATTGAAGGAAGTTGTACATTTACTGTAAACACTTTTGCAATTGAAAATTCGCAATTTCACACATTTGCAATACTGAATGCTACACACCACTGGCTTGAAATATTAACGTTTGTTCCAAGCTAAATTTTGTATAGCATCTTAGCATTAACTTAATAATTTCTAAGGCTCTTACTCACGCTGTGTTATCGCTTAAGCATTAATTAAATAATTTCTAAAGCTTTCTCCATAAGCTGTGTTTTCTGCTCCAGCATTAATTAACTTAATAATTTCTGACGCTTTTTACACACATGAAAAGCTTTAAACTTAACGTTATTTAGCTTTACACAAAACGAGGCTTTAGTCAAACGTTTTGACAACACTGTTAATGACTGCTGTAACTTATTACAACCTTTTTAAAACAAACGTTGCTCTTCTCCACACTCAACGACTTTTTAAAACCTGTCATTGTGCAATGCAATACACTTTTAAATTGCGCTTGATGCCTAGCATCTGAAATTCACAAAATTACTCTGTTACTTAAATTTAATACAATTTAATTTCAGGCTCGAAACGTTACCACACAGTTCCTAATTTTTCCGACCTCCAATGCAATGCATGCAGGTCTTGAAACATGGGCTACGAACTCACGGGAATCGTTATTGATACCAAATACCTCATAGTATTACTGGGCACGATAATACTTTTCCTTTTCCAGTCCTCTCCAAAATGGCTTCTCAAAACAGGGTGGTCCTCCAAGGGTCCTCTCTCCGGCAATAAAGCGGACACACGTTGTGCCTCTACCCCTCTGCTGGTGCTGCTGAACTTGAACCACAGCCACCTACAGTAAAGGCCGGATCAGATCAAGACAAATTAGGCGCGTAAAATCAACCATTAACATAGAAGGAAGCGCAAGTTTGCTAGGTGCTGCCATCTCTACACCAAGCGGCGAAATTTCAAACTAACTGATGAGGGTTCCAAATTCTGTCAACCGATGACGCCACTTGGCAAATTTGTTGCGTCGGTACTTGTCGCGCCTTTTAGCGGAGCATTGTGTAAGGCAAAGCTGATCCGGCCTTTACTGTAGGTGGCTGTGCTTGAACCCACTGCTGTGTTGAGCAAGTTCCAAGCAACAAACACCAAGCTTTTTAAGACTAGAAATAGGAAAATTCTTCAACAAATTCCCTCTAAGGCCCCCTAATGCAAGATGGTTCACTTGAGGAAATAAAATTTAAGCATTCTTTTACAAATTAAGTAATAGATATCCGTGAAGTAGACCCGGTTATCCCAAAATAATTGATCGTCTGCGAGAAACGGAACAGTCCAAAGATCGAGGGGTAGCGAAATCGCACGAGCGCGTTAGCGCAAGTTCGATTTTGCTACCCTGACATCTTTGGACTGTTCCGTTTTGAGTAGACGATTAATTATTTCGGGTTAACCGGGTCTACTTCACGGATATGTGTTTTAATGCTAAAGTGTGACGTCGAGCCAACATATCTAGTTATTTGAAATTAAAAAAAAAATTTATTTGAAAATTTTATTTGTGAATCATGACGTAAATTCCTGAACTCAAACTTCCGGTTTAAACTTCCTGTCTGCGAAAGTCTCACGTACGCGAGGACGTCCCTATATTCAGTCCCAGTCACCGACGTTTGTGTTTAAGGTAAAACCGTATTTTTTCTACTTTATTAGTTTAAGAAGATATAGCGTATAAAATGCGCTATTCGCTTGAGTCTCGTTGGTTTTTAGGTGTGTTTAGAAAGTGTCAGTAGCTAGTTTTCGCACCGTCGGAACGAAAGGTTGACGGGTCCGGCTTGGACCATTCCTTCATGGATGGGGGTGGGGAGGGGGCTAGCATCGTATGCGAGATTTTTTTTTCGTTTTAGCCAGGTTACAAATGTGCTGTTTGCTTGAGTATCGTATGTTCTTAGGTGTATTTAGGTGTGTTTACAAGTGTCGGTAGCCTAGTTTTAGTACTGTCGGAGCGAAAGGTTGGCGGATTGGGCCATTCCTCCATGGGTGGGGTCCTAGCATAGTAGCCTATGCGAGATTTTTTTTTTTTTTAGTGTTAGTACGATAAATGTCGCAGGTTGCAAACGTGCTTATTTATGTTGGTTGCAATGGGGTGTGCTGGTTGAATTTGTGTTGTGTACGGTAGTTTTGCAAAGTATGTCACATGGTAGAGCAGTGGTTGTGTAGAGCGCGGAAAAAGTGTTAGATTATCAAAAAAGTGTTAGGTTATCAAAAAAGTGTGGGTTATCAAAATTAACCCACGGGTTTTCAGATTAACCTTATATAACGGCTACACTTTTAGCATTGGGATGTGTTGGCGTGACGTCACCACCGTGCATTAAATGTGTAATATTCATTAAACAAACCCATAACTCGTCGCCAAGTTGTATTATTCGTGGAGTGAATATTCAACATGAGGTGGAAAAAAATAAGTGGACACCCACGCAGGGTAACGAATGGGTAACAGCAGCAGTGCTCACGGGAGCTGCAGCCTCGCTCTTGCAGCCTTCTTTATTACCTTACTTTCATCTCAACCATTGTTAAAACGACGCTGTATAAATCCCTTATTCGCACGGTTGCAACAATGCTCAACAATTGAAAAATGGTTGCAATGGTTGCATACTTATTATACACACTTTTAGAATTCATACTACGGGAATGTACTGCATGGGCCTCGGGAACCGCCGGCGCCCCCCACCCCCCACCACCAAACGGCATGCTAATGAGATAAACAGGATGTGTTTTATTACATCTTCAATGTAGCTCCCATGCCCTCATGACGGATTACCTGCACGGTGTGGGAAATTGTCCGGTGCGGGTGCACTCACCAAAGGTTATACAGCACTGAGACTACACACCTGACACATAGGACCAAGAATTTATAGGACGAATGTTTGTCCCAAAGAAACATTCTTCCACAAACAGGTGAAGTGCGAGACCTTGGTCTCTGGTTCTCTCA
>JAHWFP010072768.1:0-29397 GCA_023313725.1 Lithobius niger | reverse complement strand
GGTGTAAAAGGTAAATCAAGGTCGCCGCTCACGAAAATGATAACAGTTTTTTTTTCAAATTACGAGCCTCGCTCGCGCTGTCGCGTTCGCTGCGGCTAACTACACAACATCACAGAACGCAACCAAAAACTTAGCCGAAAAACTTCACGCGCCAGAATCTAGATAGGCCGGCCATCTTGCTTGGAGCTTCCGCGGTAGTGGACCCATTTTTATTGTGTTTGGGTTGTGCTAAACAGAATAAAGTATTAATAACTCGTGTGAGTAACGATCAAGGGCGTCTACAGCAGCCTAATTTTTTTACATTCAATTTCATGCCACAAAACAAGCACGTGGGTAAATATGAATGGAATTTAAGTGTAATGGAATGGAATTTTATTGAGGATAACGGCCCGTAGCCACACTAAACACTAAATTATAGACTAACAGCAGAACCAGATGACTACAGGAATACAGGAATACAGAAATGAAGGAATGAAGGAATACGATTACAGAAGCAGACGAACCGCATGCCACCCCATACAGTCCCACCATGTCCCACCCGCTTGCCTGTCGCATGGCAAAAGGCAACAATTGCACGGAACTGGCCAAGCGTCGCTGGTATGTGAGGAGCCACGCCAAGTGCCTTTAGCAAGTCTAACCCCAGATCAAATGTGCCAAGGTATTTACATCGGAGCCTGTGCCACTGCGGGCACTCAAGAAGCAAGTGACCAATCGTCTCAACGGCACCACATTCACACAATGGACTAGGAGCCCAGCCCACACGGAAGGCGTGGCTCCTGAGACAAGAGTGGCCCGTGCACAGGCGACACACCGTACCAGCACAGCCAACAGGCAAATAAGACAAAATGCCGGGGGGGGGGGGGGGCGTGATGTCCCGGTGAATCCCATAGAGAGTCCTTCCAGATAACCCATTCGCCCACGCCGTCTGCCATTGACGGCCCAGCCAAGCGCTGACAACCACGTAGATCCTTAGCCGTGTAAGGCACAGTGATAGTGTTCAGGCGGGATAGATAGCCGCTTCGCACAAGCCCATCTGCCATCTCGTTGCCATGAAGATTAGAGTGCCCAGGGACCCACTCAGGGACACAATCCCGTGCTGCTGACCCTGGAAGTATTTCCGCGCAATCTCGTAAACCAGCAGGTTCGATAAGGCCTGCGTTGCAAAACACCTCCTTAGAAATTGAAAGCCAGAGGCAGAGTCCGTACACACTACGAAATGGGGCAGCTGGAGGTCAAGAGCAGCATCCAAAGCTGCCGATATAGCTACTAACTCACCAGTAAAACTGGAGGTCAGATTCGGAAGAAAATGACTCTAACAATACTTCAGAGCCGGGATGAAAATGCCTACCCCGCCCTCCAAAACATCACGGCAGAAGGATGCATTGCAATAAATCTCAACAGCCATCTGACTGCGTACTCCAAAAATAGCACTAAGGCTCTCACACCATGCCCAAGGGCATGGCGGACAGACATACAGGGGGTCACCAAACCGCAGAAGGAAGCGGTCAAGAAGGAGTGATGCCCCCAGACCACCAGACCCTAAGCAGGCCCTCACAGCAGAACCAAGTGTCCGATAATCAGACAGGATGCGATACAATGGGTCACTCATTCCTCTACTTAAGGAACGCCAACATAACCTCACCAAAAGCCCTACAGCCCGAAGATAGAGTGGCATCTCACTAGACTCAATATGCAGTGATTGAATGGGAGTAGTTACAATGCAACCCGTCACAGTGCGTAGGCATCCATTGATAGCCACTTGTATGACATTGATCAGTTGCTTACTCTCAGCCAGAAATGGCAGATGATAATCCACACCAGAGTGGATGAAGGCAAGGTAACAGGATAGCACGACTGAGTGCCTAGCAGTGAGACGACAGTATGACACCGCCTTAAGCGTACGAAGCTTTCCCACAACACTTTGACGAACCATCGCTACCTCATCCTTCCATGACAACTGATGGTCTAACAGAACACCGAGATACTTAAAAGAAGAGGAAGAGGCAATCAGGGCCATACCCACCCTCAAAGAGACAGTGATGGGCTGACCCCGAGCAAATACAATGGCCTCAGTTTTGCTGGGCGCCAACGACAAGCCGCGAGAGCCCAGCAACTGCGAGGCACGATCAAGCACAAGTTCCATAGAAGAGACAAGAACTTGAACATCGCTGCCAATTAACCAGACAGCAACATCGTCAGCGTATGCTACAATGTTAGTGTGAAGTGCTAGTTCAACCAACACTTCGTTGATAACAGAAGCAAAAAGAATAGGATTCAGACAACTCCCTTGCGGGAGCCCACGCTCCGTTTCAAGGGTGTCTGACCAGGCATCACCAGCCTTGGTTACAAAAGGCCTTCTGCCCAAAAGTGCAAGGATGGCATAAGCCAGCCACGCCCAACCTGAACAGAAAGTACCTGACCCATTCTGTCAAGACCATATCATACGCAGCACGGATATCAAGGAAGACAGCCAACACCACATTACCATGCAGCCACGCTTCCCTGATACCCATTTCAAGCAAGAGGATGACATCCTGGGCGCCACGATTGTCACGGTAACCATACTGAAGACTGGACATGCGACCAGAATGATTGACAACCCAACATAATCTGTTCACCAAAACACGCTCATAGAATTTACGCATGCATGAGAAGAGCGCTATGGGACGATAATTCACCATAGCAGATTTATTTTTTCCCCGCTTCCCAACAGGGACCAGAATGGTGAATAACCACGATGGAGGGACATCTCCACCATCCAACAAGCTCTGAAAACAAGCAAGCAAATCATGCATTGCTGGCTCACTAAGAGCCTTAATTTGGTCGTAAGATATTTTATCAACTCCAACGGCACAAGGCCGGCACTTGGGGATAGCAGTCTGTAACTCGGACATAGACAGAGGTAAGTCTTCCGAGTCAACTGACCAAGTAGCTATCGCCGGTAGGCTACAGGATATGCTAGGCAGCTGAAACACTTCCGCAAACCTACTATTAAATGCATTAGCCATCTCTCTGCCCTGCAAAACTTTACTACCAGAAGAGTCAAAAACCCAGGAGAGACGCAGTTTGGGGTCCTGAGGACGCATAAGGTCCCAGATACGAGATGCCGACAGTCCTGATCTGACCTGCGAACAGAGACGAGAACCGAAGGAAAGTCTTTCGTTCCTGAGGATAAACCTAGCTTCTGCAGACATAGCACGGAATGCAAACCATTTCTCATCAGATGGATAACGAGACCATTGGCGGAAGGCCCGCCTCCGGTCCCGTACTGCAATGTTGCAAATCGGTGTCCACCAGACGGGATGATTCGACTGGGTGAATTTGAAATGGCGTCCGACCCGCAATGGATTCCAAACTTCAAGCCACCTGCCAAAGGTGCCATGTCCAACGTATGGGCGGCCAGAATAATTCTTGTTGCGCTTGGGGCCACCATAAGCCGCAAATCTAGCAGGAACAAGCAAGACAGGATGATGGTCGCTCCCACGTTGATCATCAGAGACATGAAATCCAAAACGATCCGTGAGGGCTGGGCTACACAACAACAGATCCAAGACAGACTCCTGAATCGATCCCTTCCAGAGCCTAGTAAAAGTGGGCGAACCATTGTGAATTAGGTTTAGATTCAGAGGGTGCAAAGAAGAATCGATTATACGCCCCCGTGCATTACAAAAATTACTCCTCCATGACCAATGGTGGGCGTTGAAGTCGCCCCCTATGATGATAGGACGGGGTAGAGCGTCAGCCCAACTGAACCAATCAGAGTAGGTGAATGGGCCAGTCACATGCAGGAACACTAAAGAAAGCCAGTAAGATCCAGCCCAAACAGAAACACCTATTGCGTCCAGGCCCATACATGGTGGGAGAGAGAGGGGCACAGGAGGAATATTCCAACGAATGACAATGCAGACTCCTGTAGGTGGACTATTAACTAAGACATTACAATTAGGTATATACATGTTTACTCCTGGCGGACGATGCGCCACTTGTAGACCAATTATTTCAGCATACTGACATAAACTCATGACCTCTTCCAACTTATTCATGATCCCACGAGCGTTCCATGATACAATAGAGAATGGAAGCAAATACTTAACCCACACCACTCACGCTGACGCAGGCCCCTTCAGGAACATCCGAGTTGCCATCACTATTTACACAAGGGAACAAATCTTCGTGGGTGAATCTGACGCGCTTAGTGCCAAAATCATAGCATCAGAAGAACATGAACTAAATATGAACTATGCATCTGCAACAAAGGATGCATCATTGTTAAATTCGTAACAAACGAACACACAAAACAAAAGATTTAATGGTCCTTCAAGCCGGATTGTCAGTGCCGTGTAAACAGTACAAAAGTGGCGGGAGCAGCCATATTTGCAACCGCAAGGTATCAACAAAAACCATCGCACATTGGCTTTGATGTGAATTACTGAAAAAATAACAGTGCAAAAGGGAGAAATACGTCTCAAAAATCGTATTTGTTCCTTCTTTTTGATAAAGTGAAATTCAATTTATTGTGTGAAAATCCAAACCAGTAAACATGGAAGCATTTGCAAAGCAGCGTAAGCTTGTCAAAAGGAAAATAACGCGTGTTGCAACCTTCCTTCAATCCGTAACATCCTCGTCAGTACAAATTCAGGAGCTAACAATTAGACTCGAACTGTTAGAGGAAGCTTGGGCAGAATATGGCAAAATTAGTGACGGAGTCATAATTCAAGGATCCGATGCAGAAGTGGATGCTCAAGAAACTGACTATATTGAAGTGGAACAAAATACGTAAAAACTAAGACAGGACTCCGCACAATGATGGAGGAATCAGAGGCAGCCACAAACAGTTCATTGTTAACAGCCAACACCAGTATAACAAGCAGTACACCCATGAAGGCTGACATAAAATTACCTCGCATTGAACTTCCAAAATTTTTGGGGATTACTGGAGTGGACAACATTCCATGATTTGTTCACCTCAATGATTCACAATAACAGTCAAATCAGTGATTCACAAAAACTTCATTACTTGAAATGTGCTGTACAAGGAGAAGCCGCAACAATAATCCAAGCACTAGATGTAACCGACGCAAATTACAGTGAAGCGTGGAAGTTGCTCAAAGATCGGTATCAAAACGAAAGACAGATAACATACTCGCATTTGACAAAATTATTTCATCAACCAAAACTAACATCTGAGTCAGTCGTAGAGCTAAGAAAATTAGTCGACACAACTTCCAAGCATTTGCGCGCTTTGAAAGCATTAAAGGTGCCAGTATATCAGTGAGATCACGTGTTAGTGTACATGATAACTGAACGGTTGGATGGTGAAACACGGAAGCAATGGGAATTATCAATCAGTGGAGCAACCTTTCCCACATTCGACCAGGTAAAAGAATTCTTGGAAAAGCGATGTCGTGCACTAGAGAATTCAGTGATCAGTAACACAAAGGCTAAAACCAGCTATGGGAAATTCAATAAACAAACTGTATCTGCGCATAATGCCTCTACCACAGTGTACCCTATTTGTAGAGAACCACATTTTTTTTTCAATGCCGCCAGTTTTTGCAACTCGCTCCTAGAGCAGGAGCTCTCGCAACCAAGGAAAAGCGGCTGTGTTTCAACTGTTTGCATGGGTCACATGCAAGTCGAGAATGCAAGTCTAAATCGTCATGCAAAAAGTGCCAACGTAGGCATAATACTTTGCTTCATTTCGAGACAGCTCAACCAGAACATGGAGAGACCGAAGTGGAGCAAGCGAATGAGACCTCAAGTCATGTCGCCAAATACAATTGGAACAAACAAGTTCTATTAACCACAGCAAAGGTTATGGTTGCAGACATTTTTGGACATCATCATGAATGCAAAGCTTTATTAGACAATGGATCTGAAGCAACGTTCATAACAGAAGCATTCTTTCAAAAGCTAAGATTAAAAAGATCTGCAGCAAAACTACAGTTGAAGGGAGTTGGTGATACCATTGTTGGAAACACTCGTGGAAGCGTGCAACTTCAGGTGAATTCTAAAGTAAACAAATTTTCATTGAATCTTACAGCATTAATCGTAAAAGAAGTGACTGGATTAATACCCAACAAGTATGTTGAAGCCCCACGCTGGTTGACAGAAACCAAGCTTGAGCTTGCCGATTCTGAATTCAACATACCATCTCGAGTCGACATGATCATCATGAGCAGAGTACTACCACAACCTACTGACAGGTGACATGAGAAGATCGAAAGGGGGAGACACTCAGGCCGTCCTCACACAGTTTGGGTGGGTGATATATGGAAAGGGGACAACGGCTGTTGAACGTCAATCGTCGCAACGAGTTCATTTTGTTACGACAGCCATCAATCGTGAACTTAAAAAATTTTGGGAATTAGAAGTTTAAGTTCCACAACATAAAACACAAGAAGAAAGAGCATGTGAGGAACATTTTCTCAAAACTTACACTCGAGATTGGTCAGGAAGATTCAGTGTCGCATTGCCCATTCATGGCGAACTATCAGACTTAGGTGCCTCAAAACAAGTGGCTGTCAGTCGTCTCATGCTGTTAGAAAGGCGACTGTCAAAAAGGCCGGAACAGAAAGCTCAGCACAGCCAATTCATGAAAGAGTATGACGAATTAGAACATATGGTGCGAATCGACAACGACTGCGATGCATCGCCTTGTTATTATTTGCCTCATCACGCTGTCATTCGTGAAGACAGTCCAACAACCAAATTAAGAGTGGTTTTCAATGCATCAGCCAAGTCATCAACAAGTGTTCCTCTAAACGACAGACTCATGGTAGGAGCAAAACTGCAAGATGACATCTTTGACATTTTACTTCGATGGGGAGCTCACAAGTACGCAATTTCTGCAGACATTAAAAAGATGTATCGTCAGATCAATGTTCATCAAGACTGTCAAGATTTACAGCGAATCGTTTGGCGGTCCACATCGAATGATACTATCCAAACGTATCGGCTTAAGAATGTAACCTATGGAACAGCATCTGGTTCCTTTTTGGCCATTCGTGCGTTACAACAGCTCGGCCACGAAGACGGAGCCAATTCTCCTACAGCAGCAAGAGTAGTGTTGAACAATTTTTACGTTGACAATGTGCTTACAGGTGAAAGCATACTTTCAGCAGCTCAAAATTTGTGCCAACAATTGCTACAGTTCTTACAAAGAGGTTGTTTTGAGTTGAGGCAGTGGGCATCCAACGACGATCAAGTCCTGCTAGAGATACCACTAGATTTTCATGGAACATCAGTGCACAACATTCAACAGAAGGACGAAACAAAAATCCTCGGATTACATTGGGACAATAATGGAGATTGCTTTTCGTTCAAGGCTCAAGAGTTGCATGTCCAGTGCACAAAACGCTCAATATTGTCAGACACAGCAAAGTTATACGATCCGTTGGGCTGGGCAGCACCCATAACGATCAAACCCAAAATCATACTACAAAAGCTGTGGTTAAGTGGAGTTGGCTGGGATGATGAAATCCCATCTAGCATTCAGCAAGAATGGGTGGAACTTCGCAACGACTTCCACACAGTTCAAAACATTCGAATTCCTCGATTCATCATCGACAGTGCACTAACGATTCAAATACATGGATTTTGCGATGCGTCACAGATTGCGTACGGAACTGTGATTTACATTAGATTGATTGAGGGACCAACTGCGGTCACTAATCTCCTCTGTACAAAAACCAAGGTGGCACCAATAAAACAGGTCTCTCTGCCAAGACTAGAATTATGTGCAGCTGTACTACTAGCCAGGTTAATGAGTCGAGTGATCGTCACTTTAGGAAATCAATACACAGACATTTTTGTATGGAGTGACTCTACAATCACCTTGGCTTGGATAAGAAGCCAGTCAAATAGATGGAAAACATTTGTTGCAAAGCCTAACGTACTCTCTCTCGGCCGGTTGCAGTGTGAAATGTATAGACGGATTGTAACTTTAGGTCTTTAGTCTTAAGTAGTTTTAAGTAGTTTTAGAGAGCTCATGGTGTTTTAGGCCGTTACGCTCTGTAAATAAAATAAATAAATAAGTAGTAAGTACTCTCTATTGTTTGGCCAACGTAATTGTTGTGTTGCTGGTTTATTGTTAGATACCGTTATTGTTACATTTCGGGAAGTTATATTGCCCAAACCTGCTCCTAGACCTGTAGTGAGTGATGGTAGTTTTGGGTCTTGGGTGAGCAAGTGGTTCTTGAAACCAAGACGGCGTAAGTTCATTAAAAGTGCTCGGCAGCCTATGTGGTGGACGCAGGTGTGCACCACGGCTGTTAGGGATCGTCGTCGAGCTTATCGTCAATGGTCGCGGGTGCCATCCTCTGAGCGTTGGTTGATTTATGTTGGTATTGCTGCTGAGTCACGGTTTCTCCTCAAACGTGAGAAGGCATCCTTTGGGTCGCGCCTTTGTCAGAAAGTCCGGTCTGGGTGCTCGCTGTCGTCTCTTTGGAGTGTACTTCGACCAAAGGACTCGAAGCATGACCTTACTTGGGTCTTTAGTAGCAAACACAAGGTTTTGCGTGCCTATGATATGGCTAATGCCCTGAATGATAGGTTCTCGGAGGTATATAGCTTTCCACAGGGACCGCCTCCACCGTCCAATGGAGATATTGTAGCTAGCGATGAGGCTGATGAGCCCTTCACCATGACCGAATTGACCTCTGCTCTTGCACTCTGTGCTTCTGGAAAAGCAGTTGGCATTGATGGCGTCTCTTATGACTTTCTTAAAGCCCTAGGTTCTAGTGCTTATGAAGAACTCCTTCGGTTTTTCCAAGACATTTATGATGGGTCCCCAGTACCACCATCATGGACTTTCACAATTCTCGCCCCTGTGGCCAAGGCAGGGAAGAGTCGTTTTTTGTTGGCCAGCTACCGTCCTATTGCAATCCTATCCTGCGTTAGGAAGTTGTTTGAGAGAGTGCTTGTGCGTCGCCTTGTTTGGAAGCTTGAATGTACCAAATGCTTGTCTGATCTGCAATTTGGCTATCGGAGTCACAGGAATGCCCAGGATGCAGTTCTCTTTTTGGAAACGAGCATCAGAGAGGCCTGGATTCAGCAGAAGATATTTCTTGCTGTCTTCCTGGACATTCGTGCCGCTTATGATATAGTGGTTACTGAATGGGTTCGGTACTCGCTTGTTCAAATGCGGATCAGTAGCAAACTTGTAGCCGCTATACTTTCTTTACTTGGAAGACGCCCTTTTGCTACTAGGGTTAGTGGTTACTGGTCTGATGTTCATCACACTGATCGTGGTCTCCCACAAGGCAGTTGCCTGAGCCCGATTCTTTTCGCTGTGGTTATAAATGCAGTCCTCGAAGAACTGTGTCCGCATACTAACATAGTCTGTTATGCGGATGATATTGCAGTATGGTTGGTTGGCTCAAGCTTGGCAGATTTAACGTCAGGGATTGGGGCGGTTATGGATCGTGTGATTCAGTGTCTCGGGTTTCGTGGTTTAGTGCTGTCTCTTGATAAATGCAGTGCTGTCCTCTTCACCCGTGATCCTTTCGTTTCGACCGCAGTTGCTCTTGGGTCGACCACTATTATGACGTCCAAGGAAGTTAGGTACCTCGGAGTGGTGTTGGACTCACAACTTAACTGGGCAAGTGAGACGAAGACCTTGCGGTGTCGCTTGGCAGGGAAACTTGGTGCTCTTAAAGCATTGTCCTTTTGCGGATCAATTGTCAAGCGTGCTACATTGCAGTCCTTTTATCGTGCGTATGTGCGGTCATCCTTAGATTTCCATCTTCCATTCCTAGCACGCTCACGTGGATCCTTGTCAGCATTACAAACTTCAGTGAATGAATGTCTTAGAGTTGTGACTGGATGCCTCCCCTCGACTCCTATTCCGGCTCTCCTGGTTGAGTCAGGGGAACTTCCACTGCATACCCGGGCCAATGAGCTTCTGGTTCGCTTGTGTCTGCGCAATATGAGCAGGGGTGAGTCAGACCCTGTGTGTATTATTCTCACTGACTATTGGCGACTTGGGTCCTTTACACGGTCGTGTTTGGGCTCGGCTGGACATGGTTCCACACTTCTTCTGGATGCTAACCTCAAGCATTGTCTCGCTCCGGTCAGTCTTGTCAGCCCAAATCCACCATGGGTATGGTGTGGACATCTTGACTCTGTGTTTGCGGGTCAGAACTCTGCAGCCATGCCAGGGTGGTGTGGATGTCTTTGTACCGGCCCTTAAGCTAATGCGCAGTTATTATCTTGCGTTTGCTCCTTCGAGCTTTTTCTGCGAACTTGTAGCGATACCGATAGCTCTTGACGTTGCCTTAGACCTACACCTTCCGAATATTGCCATTTTCTCAGACTTTAAGTCATATGTGGCCTTCTTGCGACTGTCCTTTAAACAGGTGTTTTGTGCCCACCCTTTGGTGTACGAGATAGGTTGGAAGCTGTTCCAAGCTGGCATGAGTGCTAGTGTGAGTCTTTCCTGGCTACCTGGCCACAGTGGTATTCAGGGTAATGAGGTGGCCGATGGGCTGGCGAAGGATGGGTGCCTCCATAAGTTGCACCCGGTTACTGCTGTTGCGAGCATGACGGATCTGCGTCCGGTTATCAGTGCATGGTCCCGCTCTTGCTGGGACTCTGAATGGGCTGCAGCGCCAACCGGTCGGGTCCTCTTTGGCATTTACCCTTCTACTACTTTCCCGACTCTTCTTGGAAGGCTGTCCGTGGATGCCGCCAAGGTTCTATCACGGTTGCGAACTGGTCACTCCCTCCTACGTAGTCATGCGCATCGGTTGGGGTGGGCTACATCTCCTCTCTGTAGCTGTGGAGCACAGGAGACGGTACAGCATTTTCTTTTTGTTTGCCCTCACTGGCAGTTCCTACGCCACAAGTACCTGCAGCGGTTTGCTGTTCAGGACGATCTACAGCAGGCCCTTGGGACGCCTCCTCACGCACCTGGGTTGCTTGTTCGACTGCGTGCCGTGGCCAAGTTTTGTGAATTGACGAATCGTAGGATATGACTAGGCAGTAGTAATTTTCATGTTCTGGTGTCGTAACAGGGATGGCAGTACTAATTAGGTTAAGTGTAAGTACATGTAGGTGTTGATGCAGTTGTTGGTTGTTGTTGTTGGTGTATTTATTGTTGCATTGTTTTGTTAGTTTGTTTGTTTGGTTTTGTAGTTTCTTCAGAGCGCTTGGCTAAGGGCCACATCTCTAATAAAATTCAAATTCAAATTCAAATTATATTGCCTAAAGTTGACGTATTTTGAGAACGCTAAATTTGGAAAGACTGCATTACTTGGTCAAATCTTTGTTATTAGATGCAAGAACTTTATTTCGGGTCCAGTGAAATACTTCAAGATTTTACCAACCACAAAGAAGTACAACAATAATATATGTCATAGCAAATTAGTCCACTGTTACAACAAAGTAATAATGACATTATTAAATTAAAACTACAAAACAATTATCAACAATTGGAGACATGTACCAACAAAGGATAATCCTGCGGACTTAGCCTCCCGAGGTGCTTTGCCAACATCGCTCTTGCAATGTGACGTTTGGTGGTCAGGACCACCATTCCTACAAGGAAATGAAGAGGAGTGGCCAACTTTGGGCCACGCTGAAAATGATACTCACCTGAAGGAGAAGAAACAGGCAACTGTACTCGCAGTTCAAATAACTCAAAACTTGATCGATCGTTTCTCAACTCTCAAACGATTACAGCGAGTTACAGCATTTTGCAAACGTTTTGTACAAAACTCAAGATGTAAGGCGAAACAAGAGCGAGTTCAAGGTGAGTTGAATGCGGTTGATTTAGAAGAAGCATTAATAATGTGGGTGAAGCTAACCCAAGGTGAAGTATTTGCGAAGCTCATTCATGATTTAAGCAACAAAGTTCGAAACGAGTCGTACTCTTCATTAGCACCATTTTTGGACGAGCAAGGATTGGTCAGGGTGGGCGGCAGATTGACTCATTCAACCCTTACCTATGACACCAAACACCCAATCTTGCTCCCGAAGAAATATCGATTGACTGAGCTTATTGTACGAGAATATCATGACAAGTTGCTTCACTCTGGAAACGAATTGGTCCTAGCCACGATCAGACGTTTTTGGATCATAGATGGACGAAATGTAGTACGACACTTCTCTCGAAAATGTCTTACTTGTTTCCGTGATCGTGCAACCACAATGCAGCAACGTTTAGGAGACCTGCCTACTTCTCGCACTATTCGGGAGCGTCCGTTCTCATACAGGAATTGACTTTGGTGGACCTTTTCGAATCAAAGCATCTAGTGGAAGAGGAGCCAAGGTATGGAAGGCCTATCTAGCCTTATTCGTGTGCATGGCAATTACGGCTGTTCATTTGGAAATATTGAGCGATTTGACTACTGAAGCATTCATAGCTTGTCTAGAAGGTTCATTGCAAGACGATGCAACTGTGATAGCATTCACAGTGACAATGGGTCCAATTTTGTCGGGGCCAACAACGCTCTTCAAGATGTACATAGGCTACTTACCACTTCATTCCTCCCCGGGTACCCCATTTTGGTGGGCTTTGGGAAGCCGGAATCAAATCAGTTAAGCAACACCTACGACGAGTAGTGGGAGACACTATTTTGACATTTGAAGAACTATATACAGTGGTTACACAAGTTGAAGCATGCCTAAATTCACGACCACTGTGTTCCATGTCAGCCGATCCCAATGATTTTTCAGTGTTAACGCCTGGCCACTTCCTTTTCGGCACGGCTTTAACCCCTCCACCTGATTGCAACGTTCTTGATGTGCCATCCAATCGTCTGAAAAGATGGCAACTTCTCCAGCAAATGACTCAAGGAGTGTGGAAAAGATGGCACGTGGAATACCGCACGGAATTGCAACAGCATTCAAAATGGACAAAGACTAAACCTAATCTAGAGATCGGCGATCTTGTTCTCATCAAAGAAGACAACGTACCTGCTCTTCATTGGTTAAAAGGGCGAGTCTCAGTGGTACATCCAGGAGCTGATGGCTTAGTTCAAGTAGCAACTTTGAAAACTGAAAAGGGACTTGTCAAGAGAGCGGTTTCAAAATTGTGTACGCTCCCTGTGGAAGGTTGAAATTAACCTTTCAAGGTGGGCGGTATGTGCGTTAGTGCTTTTGTGAAGAACAGTTCAATTGGTGCCATGTCCAGATATATTTGTAGAGATGCATGGTTGTCTTAGTCTTTTTGGCTTTTACTCTCAAATTTTTTATTTGTTAATTTTCCATTAATTTTTTTCCCAGTCAATTATCTAATATGTGTAAAGTAATTTACACAGATTATGCAGTTTGTTCAAAATAGTAGAATTTTTATTGTGTTTTGGTTGTGCTAAACAGAATAAAGTATTAATAGCTCGTGTGAGTAACGATCAAGGGCGTCTACAGCAGCCTCATTTTTTTACATTCAATTTCATGCTACAAAACAAGCACGTGGGTAAATATGAACTATGCATCTGCAACAAAGGCTGCATCATTGTTAAATTCGTGACAAACGATTGAATGAATGAATGAATCTGTTTATTAGGACCTCGGCCCGAGGCCACACGCCAACTACAGCCACTAAAACTTAAACTAACCTTAAGCTAACCTAAAGTACTAAATAGCGACACAGCATGACAGTCCGACAAAAAAAATACCATACACCACAAAACTGCAACATATCAACCAAGCAGTCAATCCATCACGACACAAGCATCACTGTGTCGTCGTCCACAGAAACGAGGTAACACTACTCTCCTGTCCATGACTGCGAAACACCAAAGTTGCACATAACTTTTGCCCCAGATGCGAACTAGAGTGTACACACACAAAACAAAACAATATACTTATAAAGCACTACAGTTAAGCTGTAGAACGGGACAACTGTTTGGCCAGTTGCTGCATCCTGACTGCAGCGCTTTGTAAAACGGAACGCACGGAAAACCACACATACGCACCTCGAATTCGGAGCAAGTGAATAGGGCTTGCAGGTAGTACGGAGTGGACCGCCCGCGCACTGAGTGACTTGGCCGCGCGGCCAGGTTGCTGCAGCCAGTGAAAATGATTAGTGCGTGGTTTTACGTAAACGGTAAGCATTATCATTGGCTGCAGCGACCCGGCCGCGTGGCCAATTCGCTCAGTGCGCGGTCGGCCGTAGACCTATGTGCAGTTGTAGGGTCCTGAAACAAGTACGGTAATCTTGAAATAGCAATTTTGCCAAAGATGTCGTTGGTTAAGAAAATCCCTATAAAATGTACAGATTGTGGTAATTTTCCACCAGATACGGTTTGAAGAAGCATGAACGCTTACATAGTGGAGACACTCCGTATCAATGTGAATTTTGTAGTTGTGCTTTTAATACGATAGTTTCATTGGGTAGACATAGGACAGTTCACGAAGAAGCATTCAAATGTGAACACTGTGGTAATGCGTTTATTAATAAAAGAGCATTACGGAAGCACGTAGCAGGCATACAAGTTGATAAACTCCAGTGCCTTTAACTCTGTGCGCCATGACCATCTTTTGTCAGCCGTGAAGGACAAACTGCCTCTCCTCTTCCCGTACCTTTTTCAGTGCTACAGGAACCCTTCAGCCCTTGCGTTTGGTGATTCCCTCATCTCTTCGCAGCGCGGCGTGCAGCAGGGGGATCCGCTTGGGCCTGCCCTGTTTTGTCTGCTGGTTCAGCCTCTTACTTCTTCAATGGCTAGTGAACTCAACGTCTGGTATTTGGATGACGCCACACTGGTTGGGTCCTCTGTGCCCGTGCTCAGCGATTTTACTTCCCTTACCGACTTGGGGTTGGAAGTGAACCCCACCAAGTGTGAGCTCTTGCCTATTCAGGGACTGCCAGCAGCTCCTTCGTCTGCCATTGCTGAATTCCAAGAGGTCGCCCCATCGACTCGTATCCTTGACCCCACCGACACCATCCTTTTGGGGGCCCCTTTGACTGAGGAAGCCATTGAGGAGTGTTTGAACTCTAAAACCGAGGCTCTCCGCACCATGTTGGCCAGGTTGCAGTCTCTCTCTGCGCACTGCGGCTTTTTCCTGTTGAAGAACTCCCGGGCCATCCCAAAGCTCACCTATCTGCTTCGCTGCGCTCCAACATGGAAATGTCCGGCGGCTCTCTCGAGATTCGACGAAACCCTAAAAGCCGCCTTTGAGTCCGTCACAAACACTCAGCTCTCCCCTGCCGCGTAGGATCAATGCTCTTTCCCTGTCTCTCGTGGAGGCCTGGGCCTTCGTCACGCTTCGAACCTCTCTCTCCATCCCTTTCTTGCCTCTTCCTTTGCCGTCTTCTCGCTCGTCCAGGATGTTACCTCCTCCATGTAGGGTTGTTCCTGACGTTTTGTTGGCTGACGGCCTTCACCGCTGGACGCTCGCTAGTGGGCTGCCACCTTTGGTTGGGGATGCTCGTGGCTCTTAGCGCGACTGGGCGAAGCCTTTCATAGAGAAGACAGTTCTGTCCCTCCATGTCCAGGCAGCCACCCTTTCGGATAAGGCCCGCCTCTTCAGTGTGGGCCAATGCTCTTCCTTCCCCGCAGCTCGGCACCCACCTTGATGACGGGTCTTTCCGCATTGCCATCGCCCTACGCCTCGGCTGTCGTATTTGTGAGCCACACGTTTGTCCTTGTGGAGCCCTGGTTGACTCGTCGGGCATCCACGGTCTTGCCGTTCACTCTGCGGTCAACGACCTTCTGAAGAGATCCCTCGTGTCTGCCGGTACCCCTACCCAACTCGAGCTAGACGGCCTGGCTGGACCGTGACAACGGTAAGCGCCCCGACGGGATCACCCTCATCCCCTGGTCCGGTGGCCGGCAATTAGTTTGGGACTTCACTTGCACTGACAGTCTAGCCCCTTCCTACGTGAACTCAACGTCCACTGGACCCCTGAAGGCTGCCCAAGCCGCTGAAGCTCTCAAAAGGGCTAAATATGCTTACCTGGACAACAGGTATATGTTCTGTCCGGTCGTGGCGGGAACCCTGGGCTCCATCGGCGGAGAGGGCCACTCCTTGTTGCACGTTATTGGCCGGAAGATTACCCTCGTCTACGGGGAGAAACGGGCAACCTCCTTCTTCCTTCAGCGGATCGGTGTTGCCACTCAACGAGACAATACTGCTTCCATTTTGAGCACCATCCCCACTGGATCCAGCCTGGACGAATACGTCGGTCATGTCTGACTGCTTCCTTTTTTTTTTGGGGTGGACTTTTGTGTGTTGATGCTGCTTTACATTCATGATTGTCTGCATGAGCTACGGGTTTTGATTTTTGTACTGGCCAAAACTGGTTTTTTAATTTTTTTTATTTTGAATGACTTGTTGATTCCCCATTTGTCACCTTTTTTGTTGTATCTTTTTTTTTTGTTTGTTTTTCTGTTTTACCTGTGTTCTAATAAAGTAATTGATACAATTATGAACAGACTGTAGCTAGGATCACATCTGCTATCTCAGTTGGCCTTATTATCCCCCCCCCCAAAAAAAAACTCCAGTTGAAATGTAAGGATTGTGGTATGGTGTTTTCTGAAAAATCTGAGATGACGGAACACATACGTTTGCAAAAGAAAGACAAACGGTTTGAATGCTCGGAATGTGGCGCTGGGTTTGCGACGAAGCAGCATTTGGTACAACACACTCTTGTTCACAGTTCCGAAAAGCGTTACAAATGTGAAGAATGTGGTAAACCATTTGGAAATAAATGGTATTTAAAGCGACACCTATTAGTCCACAGCGATGAGACACCGTATATATGTGAGCTCTGTGGTAAGGGCTTCAACCAAAACTTCAAATTAAAAATGCACATAAGATTGCACACGAGTGAGACACCGTACAAATGCGAAACTTGTGGTTGTTCCTTTACGGACAAGCTGACATTAAAAATACACGAGAGGGTACACACAAACGAAAAGCAGTACAAATGTGATGAGTGTGGTAAAACGTTTGCACATAAACGCTATTTAAATAAACACCTAACCGTCCACAGTGGTGACAGGCCACATAAATGTGAGGAATGTGGTAAGTGCTTTTCCCAAAAGGGGAATTTGAAAGTGCATACGAGGTTGCACACTGGTGAAAAACCGTACAAATGTGAAACGTGTGAATGCTCGTTTACGGCCAAATTGACTCTAAAAATACACGAGAGGATACACACAAACGAAAAGCCGCACAAATGTGATGAATGTGGTAAAACGTTCGCACAACAGACACCTTTCAAACACCATTTACTAGTACATACCGGGATCTATGCATTTAATTGTAACCAATGTGGTAAGTCATTTCGAAAGAAATCTACGTTAAAGGAACACGCATTGCAGAAACACTCTGGTGAAAGACCCTTTAAATGTGAAGAGTGCACTCGTAGCTTTGCAACTAAAAAAGCACTAAAACAACACAAGCTAATACATGATGTATACAAGTCGTGAAAATGCTGAATGCAGTGTTTATTGTAATGTCGTCCCCTTTTAAAGTGGCACTATCACCGATTGAAAGGCAAACGAAAATGCCATGGCGCCATCTAGCGGCAGTGATATTGTTAACCTTTGTAGGTTTTCACTCAATAATTTTGCAATTAGTGGCTTGTTTGTTTCGTTACAAGAAATGCCGTTATGCATTCCTTCGCTCGGTGCAAGCAACAGCTAGATAGTACTAGATAGCGCTAGATGTTGTCAGATTTCGCCTGCTTTCAATCGGTGATAGTGCCACTTTAAGTAATCCCTATGGAAATGCATTGCGGTAGGCGAACCACTGTCCTCTTCCACAACTGGGTAAAGTGAATCATGGTGGTGTATGTTGGGAGATCCAACACCCAAACTTCACGAATTGTTTCCCTAATGACGGAGAACTATTCCGTACCAGAGTCAAGAAAGCTATCTTTAGAGAAAATTACGAATTCATCAACGAGGCCATGGCGGCAGTGAAGTGGGACGATAGATTCTTGCCCAGCACAAGCATTGAGGAAGACCGGGCTTCACTCAGTGAAATCATCTACTTCCTTATTGAAATACACATCGCACAGCGAGGGAATTACAACCTCAAGACATCTAACCAACCGACACCACTTTATCAGAGATTCTTAAAATTAAACAATCACTTTAAAGTCGACACTTCAAGAGCATACAGAACTCTGACGGTGAAACAAGGATGTTGATCTCCTTCGAAAATTCAGAAAAGAGCAGCTTGCGGAAGTGGTCAAGAATATCAAGAAGAACCGTCGGACGGAGTGAATTTGCCCAAATTTGAACTTCAAATGGTGATAACTTCCAGGCAAGTGGATCTGCAGACAATTTTTAAAATGGGATGTTCCTAGTCTTGTCTAGGACTATCATACCGTAGTACTCCTTTTATTTTTATGAGTTTTATGTTTTGTTTTTATTTACGCAAAAAAGGGGTGGGCAAAGTCACATTGGCTTTAGAGCAACTTTGCCCATCTCCCCTAAATTTCAATGTAATCAAATACTTACACTAGGACAAATATCCAAAGGCCAACACTGCCCAACTCAACCAACCCAACCCAACCCTACCCAACTCAACTAAATTTTGTTTATTAAATTTATTAAAATTTATTATTTATGAATTTATTAGGTAAGTAAACATTGGGGTCTTTGCCCACCGAGGCTACGACCTCAGATTTCAACGAATCTCAAAATATTTTTTTAGAACCATTCGTATGGATCCTATCAGCATAATTTGGCAAACTAACAAATCCCTACTATAATTACAAGATGCCCATCCAAGTAGAAGTAGTTAAACCACAAAATTTGACGGAATTTTAAGCTTCCCTTTGAAACAACGTTTATCGCGCAGTAAGGCCGGAACCAGAAGATGGCATCGATCAGACGAGAAGGTGACATCTGGCGAGTCTTCTCACAAAACGAAATTTATATACTGTCCATGCAGTGCCATCTAGTGGGAATCCAATGTTTTATCACGAAAATGGGCAAAGTCTGATGGAAACCCTTATAGAATTTTTGGACATCTGCGGAATCGGCATAATACAGAGCCAACAGTCGTAACAAGTTTGGAAAAAGATTTCATTCAGTTTTCAATCCAGTAGGCAAAATGGTGAAAGGCGAAGGACCTTAAGCGTGACCAGTGTTTTGCAACTACAAATCCTTGTAGTTTAAAAAAAACAAACATTGACACCAATAAAGCATGCGAGCCAGACAGAATTCCCAATAAACTCCTAAAGGAATGTGCACACACACACACACCTATGGCAGCACTTATTTTCTCACAATCTTTCAGTTTACGGCAGATCCCAAACAGGCAAATGTCGCCCATAACTACAAAAAGAAATAAAGTCGAAGGTCGACCCTCAACTACAGCCTAATGAGCCTAGTGGCATCTGCAAATGTTGTGAGGTTTTCCTTGCTATTCTTGATGAGCTTGTTGACTTAGGAATTGTGGACAACAGGCAGCATGGATTTGTTTCGGGCAGGTTGTGCACTACCTACCTTCTTTCAACGTGAAACAAATTGACCATAGCTCGCGACGAGGGATCAGTGTTGGATGTTTTCTTTGAGAACGTTGAAAAAGCATTTGATACTACAGAACACGGCGTACTTATTGCTAACTTCTGCTATCATGGAGTTAGTTTAGAGAGGGTTGAAGTGGCACTTTCACTGAATCTCTGTTATCATGATGTATCGTCAGATTTGCTCGCATTTGAACTTCAAATGGTGGTAAATTCCAGACAAATGAGTCTGCAGCCAATTTTTAACGTGATGTCCGAGTCTTGTTTAAGACTCCTTTACTGCAGTACTCCTTTTATTTTAGAGTTTTGTTTTTTGTGTTTTTACACAAAAAGTGGGTGGGCAAAGTCGTAGAGCGACTTTAGGGTAACTCTGCCCACCCCGTAAATTTCACTGCAGATCAAATACTGACACTTGGAAAAAATTCAAACCGCATCGTTGCTGCCACATCTGTGATGATGGCCCTAAGTTTTTTTGTTTATATTTACACAAAAAGGGGGTGGGCAGTCACACTGGCTTTAGGGCAACTTTACCCACCACCCCCTAAATTTCAATGCAATCAAATACCGACACTTGGACAAAAATCCAAGGGCCAGCACTGCCCACCTTGACCGATTTTGTTTATTAAATTTATTAAAATTTCTGTGTAAGCAAAGATACCCCGCTTGGGTAAAAAAAACGTTGGGGTGTCTTTGCCCACCGAGGCTACGACCTCAGATTTCAACCAGCCTCAAAAAAATTTTTGTTATAACCCTTCTTATGGATCGCTTTTAGCATAATCTGACAAACTAACAAATTCCTGCTATAATTATGAGGTTCGCATCCACGTAAAAGTAGTTAAACCACAAAATTTGACAGAATTTTAGGCGCATCTTTGAAACCTCGTTTATAGCACAAGAAGGCCGGAACTGGAAGTTGGCTGCGGTCAGACTAAAAGGTGGCGTCTGTTGAGTCTCCCCACAAAACTAAATTTATCTACTCTCAACACAGTGCCATTCAGTTCGAATCTAATCATTTATCACTAAAATGGGCGAAGACACTAATGGGCAAAACCAGTAGTTAGATTAGACTGAGTTGAAGTGGCATGATTACTGATTAATTATTAACTATTAGTATTAATAGCATACAGAATCTGGTAACATCTAGCGGTCTAGTACGCGAAGGAATGCACAACGCCATTTCTTTTAACGAAACAAACTAGCCACGAGCCTCCTTCATTATTGACGGAAAATTTGGTATTTCCTCGTGCACCTGGCAGCAAGTTGTAAAGGTTGATGCCAGATGGCGCCACTGTATTTTTGTACGATTATCTGTTCGTGATAGTGCCACTTTAAATGGATCGAGGCATTCCTCTACAGCACAGAGCAAAAGGTTATTGTCAATGGCATGCAGTATGACTGGATGCCAGTAACATAAAGAGTACCGCAGGATCGGTACTTAATCCAAAGCTGTTTTCTCTGTACACCACCGAATTTTGTGATGCTGCAAAAATGCTATGAAGAATGTAGTGCGAAGAACGTTGACTGTTTTCCCACTGTTGTCGGATTCTAGCGATGTAACTGGTCCATCTGTTCGTGTGTATCCTTGAGTCGCCTTAAATCGGCATTCTGCATGTCTCGCAAGTTAGTTATGTGAAAGTTCTGTTAAAGTTCGTCGTCATAGGTCCATCTTGGAAGCTCTGGTCCATCGTGGCAACATCTGCCAGCGTGTTGGATCAGTAGGTTCCTCCCTTGAAACTCGTCGTTCTCCACTTCATGGTTGCGGTAGAAATCGCTGGTAAGGCCTAATAACCCATTTCTGTTTTCGGCTTTGCTCCCAAATTCTCCCTGCTGGCACTGAATGCTTTGCTAAGACATCTTCTGCCCCGTACTGGTTTCCTTAGTTCCAAGCTTGGTTCCAATGATAATTGTTGTGGTTGACCTCCACTTGCTTGTCCCCCCACTGGCTCGAGCACCACTGTCTCCTAGACTATACCTAGACTGTTACCTAGAGACGCGTTTACATTTCCATAATTGCAACCAAACTATTCAAATTCTCCACACCATTTGGCTAGTTTACGGTTTCTGACATAGTGCCGTTCTTGTGGTTTTGAGGGTTTAGCATTTTTTTCCCTTAGCATTTTTTTCCCCCTACCTAGCCTAGGCAAGGATACTGGTGCGTACCTTCTTTGTGCCGTCTTGCTTCAAAGAAGGAAACATTAAATTTTATGTGAGGTTAGCATTTATCTCCATTATTCGTTTTAAAATGCTTCACCTTGGCACAAAAGCAGGTGTAGTACTTCATGTACCCACCCAAGCCTACAAATCTTCTGCCACTGTACTGGAGCCTACAAATTCTTTCACTGTGAACTTTCTTTGTGAATAGCATCCAGGGCCAGTTTAACAAGGAGGCAGTTGCCTCGTGCCCCAGGTAGTTAGCCCCCGACTACTTAAAATTTTTTCATTATAAAAAAAAAAAATAGTGATGATGTGGTTATACGACGGATGTGTATGTTCGGCTTCGTTTGGGTGGAGTAACTTTGCCCATTACTAAACATTTACCCTAACATTGCAACAAAGAAATGATTCAGTCTCAATCCCAAACGAAAATTTAAAAAAATTCTGTTAGGTATGGTTAATGTGTAATCGTAAAATTGTACAGAGCAGAGCTGGTTTCGATTTTCAAGATAACGATGAAAGGCTCCCCCAGTAAATTTGGGCCCCACAATGTCTTAAAGTGGCACTATCACCGATTGGAAGTTTGTAGAATCTGGCAACATCTAACGCTTAATAGTACTACGTAACACTTGCTTGCACAAAGCAAAGGAATGCACAATGCCATTTCTTTCAACGAAACAAACAACCCTACAACCTCTTTAATTATTGAGTAAAAATTTGTTACATCGTCATACACCTGGGAGCAAGCTGCAAACTTTAACAATATCACTGCAGTTAGACGGCGCCATGGTATTTTCGTTCGCTTTTCAATCGGTGATAGTGCTACTTTAATCCGGCCCTGAGAGCAATAAAATAAATTACTGCAGGTTGACTTAAAAACACTTTGGCAATGTCGCTGTTTGTTTTAGGTCTACCAACTGTGTAATGTTTACACCCAGTACTTTTAGCTTCAACATTCCCTTTTGGAACCACTTATGCAACGTTTGAGCTACACCTACTGGCTTAATAATCTTTCCACCATGTAGCTTAACAGCAAAACACTCTCTTGGTTGTGATGTAAATTCACTTTTTCTCAACAAGTTCATGTTTAGCTAAGCCTATTGACTTTGTAATATTTCCATGCAGTTTTATCATTAGTCCTCCTACGTTGGCTTGCAATGTTTGTGACTTGCCAGTTCAGACTATTTTTGCAATTTTACAATTTAGTGTTATCACTGCACCACATATCACTTCTCTCATTGTTCATGGTAATGTGTATGGAAATAAAATAGAGGACGAAGTATAGTTTAAGCCATGCATGACACAATATATGTATCATAAATGCCATAATACAGCTTTTTATTTATTGTGAAATGTATGCAGGCATGAGAAATTTCAGCAAATTAGCTGATTTCAGCTTTTTTGTCCTGAGCCAACATTTTCAGCAATTTATGGCTTTTAAATTTGTTTGGTTACTTCTGACTTCTGTTTTGAACTTATGGTAGTCTTCAGTTTAAATTTAGGTGAATGTTAGAAGCAACCTTAATACGAATCTTAAAATGTTCAGCGAATACATACGAAAGATGGAAAAATCCATCATATTTTCTTTGTTTTTTTGCTGAAAATGCTTTTCAGCATTTTTTGTTCAAGGCCACTCTCATGCTTGTGTATGGTAAAATACATTCCACGTGTACTTTCTATAATATATAATAATAATAATAATAATAAATAATTTTACAGCAAAGAAACTGTATCGGAGAGCGAAGGAAAGGGCTACTTCCACTTAATCGCAAACCGAAATTACACATGGTTCTGAATGATATTAAAAACAGTAAAAAGTAAAACAGTGCAGGTTAATATACCCTAAGTCTTATATAAAACAATTTTTTTTTAAAAACACTTCATAAACCTGGAAAAATCTACACCCATAACAGCCTTTTTAAATTTCCGCAGGGAACCCGCCGAGACCGCTTCCGATGGGAGAGAGTTCCAAACTGGGACAACCCGATTTGCAAAAAAGTACTTATAATTATCTGTGTGAAACGAGCCACACATTAATTTAAATGGATTACCTCTAGTCAAGATATTGTGACTTAAAGTAAAAAACTTTTGTGGCTCCACAGCAATCTGATTATGCAGTATAGAATATGTCAGATAAAGATCAGCTTTTAGACGCCGCATCTCCAATGACTCCAACCTGAGAATCCTTAGACGTTCCATATATGGCAAATTAAACAATCCCGGAATGTATTTCGTAAACGCTTTCTGAACTGCTTCGATGCGTTTAATGTCCTTGATAAGGTATGGGGACCAGACTTGGCTGGCATACTCTAATACAGGACGGACAAAAACCGAGAAAGCCCACATTAAGGTTGCTCTATCTTTTGACACAAAACAACGCCTAATGAGTTGTGCCCTTATTTTTGCTCTTGTGGCGATATGATTGCAATGAGTGGTCGTCTTTAGGTCCGCTGAAATCCAAACACCAAGATTTTTAGTGACCTTTACGTCATTAAGTAGACATCTGTCGAGGGAGTAAGGCAGTTGGAGGTTATTTCTACCAAAATGCATGGTGTTACATTTGTTGTTATTGATAGGCAGTTGCCATTTTATGGACCAGTCTCTAATGTGTGCAAGCTCAGATTGTAAGCCAGTATGGTCCACACAATCAATGACAACCTTGTACAGGCATACATCATCTACGTATTTTGGCACTGAACATTGATTTTCTATAGTTTTTAGATCTGCGATATACAGCAGAAAAAGAATAGGGCCAAGGACGGAGCCCTGCGGGACACCGCTTGTTATTGGCATAGGTGGAGAAACAGCAGAACCAATACGTACGGACTGTAGTCGATGGGAAAGATAATCAGTGATCCAGTCCAATACCCTGCCTGCAATTCCAAAATGTATTAATTTTGTACATAACTTGGAATGCACAACCAAATCAAAGGCTTTAGCAAAATCTATTAAAATAAGATCGACTGGTGCTCCCAGATCCAGTGCTGAAAGCCAATCTTCAAGACAGTTAAGTAGATGAATCGTGGTAGATCTACCAGGTAGGAAGCCAAATTGGTCATCCGGTATCAGGTTATTTTGTGTTAGATGGGTCATAAGGCAGGACTTAATAATACGTTCCAGAACGCGGCAAGGGACACAAGTTAGAATTTTGAAATTGGAACAACTGGAATTACGGCGATTGAGAGCAGACCTAAATTTGACCTACCAGTTGGTCCGTGGATACTTGGGGGTCGATTACACTATTTTCTTTGAGCACCGTTCTGGAGACCGCACGAGGGGACACTCCTGGAAACTAGTTGCTGACAGATTCATGACTGATACTAGGAAATTTTTCTTTAGTACCAGAGTGATAAATTGTTGGAATCTCCTACCTAAGGCGGTTGTTGAAGCCAACACGATTGCAGGTTTTAAAAATTGCTTACAAAAGGTATGTCTTAACAAATTTTTACAAAGAAGGTTATTTTAGCATAAATTAGTCAGTCTGAAACTATATTTTTATGTTATTTTAAAATTATTTTTAGCTTTTCAAGTTATTTTAAGTTTTTTTTTTTTAGCTGTAAAGTGTTTTTTTTTTTTAATTGAAAATTGTATATAATGAAACTAAAATGTGTAGTAGGTAACTTTTGTGTAAAAGTCGGACCATGTAAGTGGCTTGCCCTATTGGACCCCGTTTTTGCTTATACGCAAATAAATTTATTTATTATTATTATTATTATTAAGTTATCGAGATTGGACGATAATTTACGGGGTTAGCTGCATTATCCTTCTTGTAAACTGGAGTGACATATGCCATTTTCCAGCAATTAGGAACCTTCCCAGTCTGAACAGAGAGTTTAAAGATCCAAAAAAGAGGTAAACTTAGTTCAAATGCAAATTCTTTGTAGAAAACTGCTGAAAAATTATCTGGACCGACAGCATGGCTGTTTTTTCAACTAGTAAGGTTGTTATAGACATCATCGATTGAGAAGTCAATATCTCTGACATGTGGAATTGGCGCTAAATCATTGTCTGGATTAGTTGCAGTAAAATTAGAAAAAACCTCATCGGCTATATTGTCGTCCAGGACAAAATTACCACAAAACACCCCATTGAAGGCAGAAGCCTTATCAAAATCGTCATTGAGTTGTTTACTACAGTAATGTAATGGAGGAATCATTCGTGGTTGTTTAGTTTTCTTGTTAACATAGCGAAAGAGGGCTGCCGGAGTACCCTCCTTGATAACATTTATTTCACAATCAATCTCAAAATCTTTAAGGAGTTTTGCAAGTTTACGCCGTTGGTCATTATAAGCCTTCTTTGTTTCTACCGTTTTATTATTTTTATACAAGTGCCAGAGCTGCAGTTTGTATCTAGTCTCTTTACGAATACGAGATGGTGGTTTGTTGTGACTCTGAGGTTTTGATGGTTTGATTTTACTGCAATCATCAACTGCAGCAATCAAAATATTATGAAAAGAATTCCATAGGCTGTTTACATTTTTGCGAAATTTTTTGCGAACATTATTGCGAAATATAATTTATGAAGACATGTATTTCACAATACCTTTTAGAATACATTTTAGTACATGTAGTGGGAAAATAAATTGCACAATGTTTGGTGAAATTCATTTCAACATACATTTTAAAACACATTGCATAGTATATGACAAAATTCTAGAGTAAATTCATTTCGAAATGAATTTTTAATATATTTTAAAATATATTAGTACATTATAGTTCAAAACATTAAAAAAACTAATTGCCTTACAACATGTGGTAATGCTAATAACTCCAAGTTCTAGTTAGAAATCATTATACTAATCGAATTATATTGCATTATTATTATAATTGGTCAATGTGTTATAACTTGTAATACTCATACTCACCTTGCACTGTGCTCTTGATGCAATCACAGTGTTTTTTATGCTAACTCAGCCTTGCATACCTATTCACTCCTTAATGGTAAAAAGTATGGTTAAGATTTCTATTTTATTGTAGCTAAAGTTAAACCTAGACTGACTTTTCTTTAATCAGTTGCCCTGAAAAGTTTCAGAACCCTTTTCTAAATAAGTAGCATTTAATCCTAATTTAGAAAGTGTCATGATGTGTAATTCATGTGTTGTGCAATGTATTTTACATATATTTTAAAAATAGATTTTAAAATACATTTTAATACAATCATAAGACGTATTAAAAAATATATTGTGAAAGAAATTACATAAATCACTGCAACCTAGTATCTTTTTTTATATGCCTAGCTGTAAATGTCGTTGCATACATGTTACAATATATTAATTTCACAAACTTTTTTTTATTTAAAAATATATGTCATAATGCCGTGTACAATGCTGTAAGGCTTACATTAGAAAAAATTTTTACAGAATGCATTTCAATATTTTAAAAATCCATCTGAAATGAATTTTGTGAATTATTTCACAAAATGTATTTTTAAATATGTATGCTTGAAATGCATTTTGCACCAGTCTACATTAAAAAGACTTTCTTAAAAATAACTGACTAATTTAAAAATACACTGTGAAATGTATTCCAAATAAAATTTGTAGCTACCAGTACCCTTTAAAAATGGGTTGTGCATTGTTATTCAAAATATATTTTTTAACAGGGGCTATACCTTAAAAGCCTTTGTAATGTATCTGGTATCTAAAAATAAATTTTTTATTTATGTAAAAGAATTACGTTCTGAATTATGTTCCTCAGTTCCTCCCATTTCTCTGCCTCTTATGCTGATAAACCCAACCCTCCTCTTCTCACCGTTACAACCTAATACTCTCCTCCTTGCCCCCCACTCATTCCCCAAGAAATCCCACTCAACCTCCAAGAACACCTCCGCAGCTACCTTCCTCTGTAACGCCTTCCCTCCACCCACAGATGCTCTCGTCCCTCCCACAGCAATGCCAATCATCACTATACCTGCAAGATGCCAATACCCCTCCTTTTTCTTGTGCCTCCCACAGCAATGCCAATCATCACTATACCTGCAAGATGCCAATACCCCTCCTTTTTCTTGTGCCTCCCACACAAACCAACTCTTCTACACCCAGCCAGCTCCTTCTCCCCATGCCATTGAGTCTCAGACTGCCACCATATCAAACTTCCTCTCCTCAGGTCCTCCCATTTCTCTGCCTCTTATGCTGATAAACCCAACCCTCCTCCTCTCACCCCTACAACCTAATACTCTCCTCCTCGCCCCCCCACTCATCCCCCAAGAAATCCCACCGTATTCACGTCTCTATTTCCTTCTCGCCCTCTTCCATAGCTCTTTTAAAAAATTCCTTTCAACTGCTTTCCCAATTTCCTTCCAAATCCTACTCTTTCTGTCCATGGTAAAACGGACCCCATCCGTACTACAATTCCCACAGACAAGACTTTCTGAGTGTCCACACATTCAATTTTCGAACCCCACAGACACTTAAAAGCAGAAGTCAATTAAAGCTCCTCACCTCCAAAGCTTTAACTCACACTCCCCCCACCCTTTCTGGCACCGAGCAAATGGCACTCTATTCTCCTTCCAGCTCTCCGAGCACTTGCTTCTAACCCCTTCACGAACCACGCACAGCCTCCCTTATCCACATCATTAATCCCAATACAGAATACCACAAACCTCTCTTCCCTCCTCAGTCGCTTGACCTCTTCACCAACAAGGCTGTGAAAAATCACTCCATCGGCATCCCCTATAGAATACAAACTTTATAATTCCCCTCTCCTGCTTTCCCTATGCCGTAGGGGTACCCGGTCAAAAGGCCGGCACCCAAAATGCAGACACCAAAAGGCATACAGGTCAAAAGGCAGACAGGTACAAAAGGCCGACATACTAAAAGGCCGACACTTCGAAAGAACGACATACCAAATAAATTATGTCTTAATTTTAATCCCTATCTTATTTGACATTATGTTATGGAATCATTAGATGCTTAAAAAGGATCAAACCTACAGATGGCAGACACTCTAACACCTTACTTCTGATTATTAATTTCTAATTTTTTTCTTAATTTTAATTCCTGTTTTACTTGACAAATCATTTGACAAATCAGCTTTAATTACTTTAAGCGTTGTTGCGACGACTTGTTCACTAAGTCTTGCTGCTGGAGCATGGGTATGATCTGTACATGATCGTAAAACATGTCGGCCGTTTATAAGATTTGTTGTAGCACATCCATTGCAGTAGCCTCCTTCGTTGTTCCTATTTCTTTTACGTTGACCACGTTTATCACACTCCCAATAGTACAAATCATTCCGCTGCTTATTTTCGTCATCAAGTAGTCTTTGGCAACCAGCTTCAGTCCTCCCTTTTGTGAACAAACTTCTTTGCAGAACTCTTGCTCCATTTCTCTTTATCTACTATGAGGTACGTGATGTACTATGAGGTACCAGCATTCCTTCCCTCCACACCTAAATTTTAGTATAAATTATTTATATCTGCCTACCTGAAATTCATAATGGCACACACCGCTTAAATTTTTTATTTGTAGTTTATTTATTAAAATGTCCCTTTAGGATCGTGTTTGCAAATTTCTGTTAATACACAAATACCTAGTTATTTTTAGCCTACATTTTAGAAGTTTCCCTGTTATTTAATACATCCATTTTCTCAAATATCAGAAATAAATTTATAGTAACTAAGACCATTTCGTAATTCTCCCCTCACACAATTCATGTTCCAGAATTCACAAGAGAGCATTCAAGTATAAAAATTGTTCACCCTGTCACCTTGTCATCAATTGCCTAAACCCCCTCCACTATTACGTCATTCTTAATCCCTCCTGCAAACAATGCGGGTGGGGGAGGGGGGGAAATGGTTTACTTGCTAAAACTAAA
>JAHWFP010072765.1:0-13376 GCA_023313725.1 Lithobius niger | reverse complement strand
TCCCCGCGGTTTACTTTATTTTGTAACGAACTAATGGATATAGTTACAAGTGGAGCTAAGTACGCATGGTTTTGTGTGTCGAGAAATGTACCGAGATAGCTCCGCGGTTGAATCTTCTCCCGCGTAGCTATCTCGGCACATTTCTCGACACACAAAACCATGAGTACTTAGCGCCACTCGTAACTATATCCATTACGGAATGAATGCTTGATGAAAGGAAAGAAGAAAAAAAGAAAACTTAACCATCCAGTTCTGATCTAGCTTAAAATTAGTTTAATTTCTTAATTTAGTCTGCCAGATTAATTCTGTATTCTTATCGCGATCGCTTTGTTTTAGTGACGCGAAATAGTTTCGATCTCCATGACGACGCTAATTAAAGTACGTGGGTTCATTGACGACGACACCCTCTGGTGGTAGTCGTTGAAAGTTGTACTAGTTCCACCAAAATGTTTACTATTGGAAGATTAAAAGTGGCGTTACCTTTACACTCTACCCTCGTCCACATAATTTTTGAATCCGTTGTGCGATTATTAAAAATTTTTCACATTAGTTTATTAGTGGATCTAAATTCATATATCAGTAAAACTGAGCAAGCAGCCAGTTTTGGACTTGTCTCTGGGTCAATTGGGTGACATTTTTTAGTGGGGTCATTACATAAATTACATAAACTCCCTTTGGGAGAGGCGATGTTCCCCTTTAGTTAGTTAAATTTGGTTTATTAAATTTTACAATGCAATGGAGCGGAAAACTCAAGAATTGTAGCATCTCTCATTCGGACAAGTAATTGTGATCTACAGTCAAAACTCAGTCATATACCTAGTTGAGCTGTTGAAAACGTAAGATTAACTGTTTCGGTTAACATCATTTCATGATGAAATTTCCGCTCCTGACAGCATAAAACCCACAAGGTCACGGAAAGGACAACAATATTTAATTTTCGAACGAATATTTCCCATCTTGGTTACAATAAAAAATTCAAACAGCGACAATTCTAAAATGACTACATCAATTTGATGTTCAACCATGAGCCGCCATCTTCCAAGATGGCGGCTCTTGATTGAGAACCAAATTGACGTAGTCATTTTAGAATTTTTTATTGTGACCAAGAAGGGAAATATTCCTTCTAAAATTTAATTTTGTGGCCTATTTCCATGAACTTATGGTTTTTACCTGCTGTCATGAGCGGAAATAAATCTTGTTTACCTTCACAACAACATATTGACTGAATTTTATCGTTTCACGGTTTTTTTCAGAACCCCAAAAAAACCTCTGTTAGCTTTTTCGAATAACCAGGATAGGAACCGAATTTCGGTTAACAGTGTAGTCCTAGCCAACACATCCCATAGCTGCTGAGTGCTGGCAGGGTTGGTACAAAGTCTTGAATTCCTTGAAAAGTCCTAAGGTCCTAAATTCAAGTCACTGGGTCAGACTGGATCACTGGGTCAGTAGGCGACTAGGTCACGAAAAAATAACGAGAAATTCTCTACTAAATCCTCCACGAGCTACAGGAAATTATCCTAGTCCAACTCTGCAAGGGGTTTAGGGGGATTTATACTCTCAAGTATCAAAATTAAGTATGCATCACGAACACAGCAATAATTGCAATCATTATTCAGAGAAAATAATCAGAAATTAATTAATGTACAAATGAAAAATAAAATGTCGCCAATAAAAGCGTGAGCGTCACCGTTTCCAATTAATCCCTGGCAAGGGATACGCGAATTCAACCACGGCACCAACACTCTTCACATCCTTTTTATTATACACAATGTCACGAGGATCAGCACGCACAACCAACACCATGGACACATCGCAACACCAATGGACTAATACGGGCTTTTTCTTAGTACAAGTGCTGCAACGATTAATTACCTGAAGATATCACCAGGTATATTTCCTCCTTTATTTCTTTGAATACTTACGTCTTCTAATTTAAATTCCACTTCGAAACACTGGAAATGAAAAAGAAAATGTGTTAATTTACCAAGGAAAGGTCTGTTAAATTGCCTATAGAGCAGTGACATTTGCCGCCATATTGGCACCAGATTGGCACCAGTATGGGTTTTGGAGGGCATAACTATACAAGGTGCACTACAGAAAAATGGAGGGAAAAACAACGGAAGAGCGGATTTCTTAGGCTTAAAATAACGCTGTTTTCTCCAACAACAAAAATCGCGCGTTTTAGGTCTAAGAAATCACTCTTCACAGCATCGGCTTCAGTATGACGCCCTTCTGTTTCTCTCCGCAGTGCCCCTTGCAGCTAACCCATTAAGGCTCCAGCATAGAGTTACATACAATAATGCTGCGTCGTGTCACTGTTCTGTTCCCCGAATGACAGGTTGTAGCATCTAGCGTCGTCTACCTGTATTTAGTTCTATGTATAGCACTTGATTTCAACAAGCGAAGGAATGCGTAAAGAAATTTCTTCTATCACAACAAAATAGCCAAGTGCCTCCTTAATTATTGAATGTAAAGTTGTTGCGTCCACGTGCACCAGGGAGCAAGTTGTCAAGGTTACGACATCACTGTCACTATGGCGCATATATATAGCAGTTCAAAATCTGCGTTTCAAAACTGTCGATGTAGAGATAAAAGCGCCCGTGATGTCATTAGGCTTAACTTTACCGCTTGTTTCTCGGTGCACGCGGACACACCAACTTTAGACTCAATAATTAAGGAGCCACGTGGGTTGTTTGTTGTGTAAAAAGAAATTTATTTGTTTGTTCCTTCGCTTGTTGAAAGTAAGGGCTGGACAGAACTAGATAGCGGCAAATAGCTATAGATGCTGCAGCTTTTCATTGGGTGGCAATCCCTCTTTAAGTCATCGCAATCATTGCAAGTCTTTTGACATCTGGGTATCACATCAATGAAACCATAAGAATTACAGAGGCAGATCACGACGAGTCTCAAGCTGCTATGCAAGCACTTGAATAAAAATGAGGTCTTACATTTTTTGCTAACTTGGGGCCTGTTGTAACAACTGCTATGAAAAATTGCGGGAATTGGCTATAGGGAAAAGAGCCAATCAATAAAAGGACTATTATTTCGCCACAAGAGGGAATGCAGCAGTAGGCCTAATACCTCTACCTTCTACTGGGTGGTTCAACATAGAAATAGGCCTAAATTTGTGTGATTAAATGGTTATATTTTAGGACTAGAGGAAGCCCGTAATACGCACTGCTGGTCTTGGATGTACCGTTTGCAACACTGATACGGATTGGTTGTTCATGTGTACGTCCATGTTTCACCGCATTAAGTTTCCTCACTCCTAATTTTGTGCACACTGGCTAACAAACGCTTTCACCGAATGAAGTTTGTTCAATCCAATTTTTGTGCACACTGGCTGACAAACACTGATTTTCCTTTGCTTCGCTCACTCAATCAGCGCATCCTGTGACTCAAAGCGAAAGTGATTGTTAGATACTTAGGTTGTTAGATACCTGAGTCTTCTTCTTCATGAGTTCAACGATCTTATTATGTAGATTTAGCCATGAATTTTTGTTTTTTCCCGCTAAACGAGCACCATGCCGACTTACACTGAAAACACCACCAGAGCTTTCTGCTTCAGCAATTATACAGATCGACGCTTTACTCGTTTCCGAATGGTCGCCGACAAAAAAACCGTAGATCTATATAATATATCTCACTTAGAGGACGAGATTTCGCTTTCATTCTTATTATGTCCATATTAGGGACATGACGTCACCTTCGTTAAGTTTACGGAAGTTTACGAACACGAAGCTGTTTCTTGGCAGCATCCAGAGTAGTCAAGCCCGTATTCGGGCAATGAAGCCACTAGTTTGTGAATCGTCGGACTTTTACGGAAACAGGAAGATGCTTTTCCGTCGGGGTACGTTTAAAGTGGAACTATCACCGATTGAAAGAGGGCATAATCTGGCAACCTCTAGCGCTATCCAGATCTATCTAGCACTTGCTTGCACCAAGCGAAGCAATGCACAACGGCATTTCTTTTAACGAAACAAACAAGCCACGACATCCTTAATTATTGAGTGAAAATTTGGGACGTCTTCGTACTGACTAGCACCACAAGTACTACACGAATAAAGGCCATAAACTGCAAATAAAGATGTATATACCTACATATAAAAGAAAGCCTACATTTTTGTGTGGAGGGGGGGGGGGGAGCGAAAATGTACGATTGAAACCCCCCTCCCCTGCAAGATTTGCTGACATTGGTTTGGTACTGAGTTATTGACTGTAGGACTAGGTTAGTTTCAGAATTGGGGAAAACTTGCTGTGTTTTAGTAGTTTGGGGGGACATTTTTTTTTGTGATGGGAGGAGCACACTTTCAACATTTGCAGGGGGGGGGGCGCCTACGAAGCTAGCTACGCCACTGACTGTAGATACAAGGTTATTCGTTTTTAAAGATTATTAGCTGTACCAGCGCATAGCATCTGTGCGCTAGCTAGCAGAGATGTACTGTTTAAAGAAGTAAAGCTGAAATAACGGAGATAGATGACAGGAAAACGAAACCGAAACAAACAACCAACAACGCCGCTGCTGCCTAGCGCGGCCACTCCGAACCCGAAACCTCATCACTCAAGATTCCGAATCAATACTTTACTAAGAGAAATAAATATATAAACTACTTACATCTTCGTCTGCCCGTAAACAGGAAACTAAAATGGCGACAACCAAAACTGCAGCAAAGCAAAATGCGTTCATCATTTTACAATAACGAAGTACGATTTTGCAACGGTGGAATCTTTTCTGCTAAATAAGACTACAAACAAACTACACATTATTTATACGATGGCGTGCTGCTTACTGCTATAATGACAGGGGATGTTATGTAACGCCTTGATCGCCTGACGCCGCACGTTCCCTTAATCACAATCTAAAAAATTTATATAAAAATAAATAAATAAACGCGAAGGTCAGCAGAAAGAAGACGGATACGAACAGTCATTTCTTTTAACAGGATATTACAAGGGCAGTCACATTGAGTCAGTTGTTTATCGCATCTGTCCTGACAGTCAAAAAAAAAAAGCACCACGTGAAGAACCGGGAAGAGTAATCTTTTTATTTTTTTTCCGTAAAAGTAAAAATCCAGCAAATAATGCAACAGGTTCGGTTCTGTTTTGTGAATCTGTCAAATTGATTCGGGGTGTGGAACATCCGTTAAATTATGCATTGGAAAGGGAAAACTATTACATCACCACGCACTAGCGGGTAAGGGCACGTTTACGTAACCACTCGCTTTTGCATTCTCGCAGCTAGAAGCTAGAAATCACCTCAAATTCCAACATGGCGGCGATTTTATGCCTGTCGCCTCGCAACGAAAACAGCCAATAAGGGTACGTTTGCGCAACCCCTCGCTTTTGCATTCTCGCAGCTAGAAGCTAGAAATCTCCTCAAATTCCAACATAGCGGCGGTTTTATGTCTGCCGCCTCGCAACCAAAACAGCAAATAACGTGAGTTCAGAAGCGTTTGGGAAAATTGTTTCGTCATGAGAAATTCTTTATATTATTGGCACGGATTATAAGACTGCAAGTATTTACTCAAACGATGTCGGATTTAGCTAATCCAGTTAGCGTTGTTACCATGGCAATGTCACCTTTGCCGATCGCGATTGAGTTCTAGCTGTGAGAATGCAAAGACGAGTCGATGCGTAAACGCGCCCTTAGGTCAGCTGAGATTGAAGAGTGCAGCGAGGAATGCAGCTCAACCTCATCTGGCCTTTAGGAGTACACCAATAGTACGTTACCTTCTAATGGATGGCTCTACGTGCAATTAGGCCTATTTTTGTTTGGAAAAATTTAATAACCATCTTTAAGTTCCGTAAACTGAGGTTATATAGAGCAGCAGCCAGAAGTCAGTGTTTCCACGTCACAACGTCAACTTTGCTATCAGAGCGCTCCTCCGACAGTAACGTTGCCACGCGCTAAGGCATTGCCGAAGTCTGCTGACTGAAGCTAATATAGTGAGTAATCAAGAAAACATTTATGCAAAAACACTCAGTCAAACCTGTGAAAATCATAAATCAAGTATTGCAACAAATGACGTAAACCTTGTGGGAGATAAAGGTGTATCAAATATAGGTCAGGTGTCCGTAGCTTTACAACCACGTGCAAACAACAAAAATGTCTTACCTGAGAAAACTGCATGGGAAGATAAAACACTTCTCTGGCGTAAAAGGTTCATGCGTATTGGTCCATCGACTTTAAAGAAAAATTGCCCAAAGTAAAGTACATAGAAGTTTTTCTTCGCAACGGGGAATCAGGCTTAAAGATTCCTGATTGTTTCTCAACCCAGATGATTCTGGACTGATTATTATTTGTTGAGGCAAGCTACGCAAGCATCACTGAACATAGACGTTCAACCAATGGAAGAGTTGGCGTAGTACCATTCCTATAGCAATCAAATCTCAAATATTGGTATCCTTGACATCCGTGGAGTTCAAATATAAGGCGATGTCTCAGGCAGTTCTATAAGCTTTTTTGGATTCGATGCCTTATATGTGACATCGCTCCTAGATAACGAATCTAACAAAACCAGGAAGGAACTTGCCATTTACCATCCATGGGAAGGTAAACAACTTCCTTGTACTGGATTAAACTAGAAAGTCCAGAAACTCATCTCTACAGAAGAACTAAATACAGATGCAAACCTATTTACGTTGCCTTCTGGACTTATATGTCAAACTGCCTGAGCGGGGAATCGAACATATAAATCCAAAAGGCAACGTAAATAGGTTTGCATCTGTATTTAGTTATTTCTGGTGAGCCTTTGGCTTCCCGTCTTTAATCTACAGAATAAGATGATGCCGTTACAGAGCTCTTTAAAACATGAGGCTGCTCGAATGAGCGTTCACTTCTTTGATCACTGCCTTCCATGAAAGAGGGCCTATATTTAAAAAAAAATTTTTAAATTAGTATTTTGCTTATAGCTTAAATGTAACTTTAACATTCTTGTGGAAATAAATACCCAATGATTATTGCTGGTGTCCTCCAATTTTCCTATATTTAGCAATCCAACTATTTTAGGGTTCTCTGGCAGAAAGTATGATGTACACCACATTACCCCTACCTTCTCATCTTGTCATATTTGCCCTCTACTTGTTTCTCATCACTTTCCAGTCCATTTTTTTTGGGTATTACCCCGTTTTGCCAAATCCCATTCCACTGAGAATTAAGCCTCTGCTTAAAACTGGTGAAATGGGAATTCCAGTTTTGCCAAATCTTGTTTTGTCGAAAATATTTTTTTTTCCCCATCATATTTGTCAGGTGTGCGCTGCCACGCTCACTGTGGCAGAACATATAACACCAGAAATTGCAACTAATTACAGATTCCTTCAAGTAGAAGTGTTTTTTTAATAGGTGGAAGGGGATATATTATTTTTTTCTTCAAGAACATATTATTTTTGGCAAAATGGGATTCAACGAAATGGGATGCTGCAAAATGGGTAAGCACACTTTTTTCTACTTCTCCTTTCCCTTTTCTGTCCTCTCCATTTTAATTTTTTTGTTTATTTGTAATTCTGTCTCCATGTGTCCCCCCCGTTTATTCGTTAATGCACCTTGTTGGAGTGCTAATTTGTTAGATGAATTTCTTCATGTTATTCCTTCGTTGGGAATTCTTTGATTCGTTGGGGCGATGGCAGTGAGCAAGCACACCGAAACGTAGCCTAACTTGGTTTTATTTTTTTTATTGTGTACATGTTCTGTAAATGGATAATTTCGTTATTAGGAAGGTAAAGCCAAGATGTGGCTAACTTTTTTGTAAATGTTTATTTTAATATTCTCCACCCAAATCAGCATTCAGGGGGAACGTCACGGGGTGACGTTTTCAGAGAGGCGGGGCGGGCAAGCGTGTATGGGGGAGGGGGGGACACGTATGCGAATCCGGGAGGGGGCAGGAGTGTGGGGATTGGGGGTTAAAATAATTGCGGGGGAGAGGGCATGAGGGCATATGTGGGAGCCATTCACATGTCCGGTCTTCGGTTTGATAAATTTTAAACCAAAAATTAAACACCTGGAGGGAGGCGGGGGGGGGGGGGGGGCCCGCAGCATGTGCACGGGCATAACTATTTGATTTATAATTGGAAAACGTGGCGAATGGGCTGAAAGGTAAATGTCTCCTTGTTGACTTTTCCGTATGACTTAGTTTTGCAATATTACTTCGAACGTATGTCAACGTTGCAAACGCTTTTTTCCTGTTTTTTTCCCCACGTAAGAGACGGTTTTGCTACACTCAGTCAAACTCGTATAAATATTTCAAAAGCTATAGACAAGCAGGATGCACAAAAATAGGGAAAAGGCATGTTCTTTAGGCCTAAATCTCTTAATTTCACTTATCAAAGTTTACGTTAAAAAATTTTATGTATGCACGTCAAAAACCGAGAACTCCTTTTACAATTTTGTTGAGTTGAACCCTTAAAACCACGTAAAGGGCATAAAATAGAAGTGGAAAGTTTTTTATTATTCGGTTAAAAAGTCCAAAATTTGTCGTGGATACAGCCAGGCAAACGACAGGCAGGCATACAAGCAGACATACAGGCAGATGGTTGACAGAAACCAACTCAGATGACTGTCACCTTTGCTCAGCAACACCACCATGCGTTAAGATACCGCCACACCAATAACACCTTAAGTTAAATATTTATGCCTCATACACACTCGGGCCCCAAAACACTGCATACACAATTGTACAAGAGAGTAAGATGAAACAAGAGGAAGAAGGGTTAAACAGGCAAACAAGAAAATAACAATCTTCTACGTACATGTTCCAATTCCTGAAATTTAAATTGATTATTCAGTCGACCCCAGGTTTTATCGTAATTTCCTTTTGTCCCATCCCCATACATATTTTTTTTCAGGATTTAGTTGGTACAGTCCATAAATTTAGCATTTTGTTTTAACAGTGGGGTTGAAGTGGACCACCTTCCTAATTTCAAGGCAAGTTCTGCTTTTCAAGACACGAAGACTGTACATACAATGAATTACAGAAAGCTTTCCCGCAACATAAAGTACCACCACCGAAAAAAATCCATTGTTACCAAGCTAACAGCCTGTATTTAACAATGATTGTTTAACAATGAAAGGTGAATAATAGTTATGCGATAATGCTACTAATTTGGTGGAGGAAATTTTAACCTTTTCGTAGAATGATCCATATGAAATTTTCATTCAAAGAAAACAAAATGTCTAGTTAAGTAATAAAACTTCTTATCGTTACCTTCTATATGTTGAGTTGTTACACGGTAAGCAGTACTTGTCTGCAAGGGTTGAGTAGTTAATTCCATGGAATTTGTTGTGTCAGGTGTTGTAGACTCCGTTTGGTTTGACGCAGCAGTGTGAGAAGACTCCGAAAATGTAGATTTCTGAGTAATAGACTCAGTAGGAGTTGTTGACATAGAAGAAATCTCTACGAAAGTAGTTGTAGCATTGGCAGGTTCAGAGGAATGGGTTAGTGCAAGAAGTGGTTCAGAAGTAGTGGTTTCAGCAGTGAAAGGCTCAGAAGAAGTCGTTGAAAAAGAAGGACTAGAAGAAATGCCCGCATGTGTAGAAAACTCAGAAGTGCCGGCGTGTGTAGAAGACTCAAAAGTGCTTGACAATGTAGAAGGTTCAGAAGGATGGCTTGCGTGAGTAGACGGATCAGAAGGAGTGTCTGTTTGCGTAGATGGCTCAGAAGTAGTGACTGTATGTGTAGAAGGCTCAGAAGTAGCGACTGTATGTGTAGAAAGCTCAGAAGTAGTGACTGTATGTGTAGAAGGCTCAGAAGTAGTGCCTGTATGTGTAGAATGCTCAGAAGTAGTGACTGTATGTGTAGAAGGCTCGGAAGTAGTGACTGTGTGTGTAGAACGCTCAGAAGAACGTGCTGGAGTGGTATGAATCTTGCTAGTAGCAGTAGTAATGGTTGAAGCTGTAGAAGTTCTGAGAGTCTGAGTAGTGCTTGGAGTAGTGGTGGACACGTCGTTGTCCCGGCACAGGACGTTGTTATATTTTTCTGCAAATGTAAATAACGCAACGTGAGCATTACTCAAACTTGTATCCGTCCATAAGTACCAGAGGTAAATAAGGACGCCGATCGAAAAACCATGACGAAATGAACCAGACCTGGCGGCCATTTTGTCCACCCCCCCCCCTTACTACCGTTGTAGAGCGGGTCGGATAGTTCACTGCCCATGGGGAGAGATAACTAGTTCCGTTAATCGCACCTAGGGGGCACCAGGAGTGTTACTTGCGATTTTCATTATCTCTTTTTCTATACAGGGCTTAGTTTGGCTGTTTCCTGATAGTAATGGATGCTTAGAAAATATAGGCCAGCGCAGATTACAGGCTTAATTACCCAAAGAGCAAATACCGTGATTTAGACTTGTTTAGTACAATACCGGGCCTTGTTTAACTCTTAAATTTAAAAAGAACATTTAAACCCGTTTCATGCAGCATTTTATGCAATCAAAAGAAAGAATTGGAGATTTTAACAGTATCAGTACCATTTCTTACCACTAGATGGCCTTGTTAGCTAAGTGGGATTGTTTCTCCAACATTACAGGTTTTGAACTTTGGTTTAACGCATTTGCACGTCAATCTGACACTTTTGCACTTGGATTTAACTCTTTCGTACTTCAATTTAACGTTAGTGGATTTCAAATTAATGCTCCTTGGTTTTGGATTTAACACACTTCCACTTGAATTTAATACTTATGCGGTTGAAATTAAAACATTGAAACAAAATCTTTGAACTATTTAATGTTTTAATGGCTAAACCAAATTACGTAAATACAAAAATTACAAAGTTATAAAAAACATACGAAACAAAATTACAAGATTATGTAATAGTTATTGGTTAAAATCGAGCGGTTATCGATTTTTAACCAACGGCTGCGATTATTGGCCAGCTCGAGTATGCATACGAGAGCCGGACAATAATCGTTGCCGTTGGTTAAAAATCGATAACCACTCGATTTAGACAATAAATTATTTATATCACGGTTGGGACGTCAAGCTAATTCTTATTTAATTAAAACGTTTTGTGTTTTTGAAAATTGCTTCAAGAAATACGGTAATACCTTATGTCAAGTGAATGAAGGTCATTCCATTTTAGTTTGGGGAGGGGGAGGTGGGTGTTAGACGGACGATTCATTTGGCAGGTAGGCAGACTGTAGGCTACGCTCAAGTTGTGGAAGGAGGGGGTGGGTGTGAGTTAGACCACGCGTCGTTTCGCAAGGTTTGGCTGGTAAGCTAGCTCGCTGGCTTTGTTCGGAAAGAATAAACTTCGATATATGTGGAAGCAGGGATAGAAGGGCATTGTGCTGACATTCTGGCAAGGTAAGTAATTCTTTTTTGGCGTTTGTAGTTTGACAACAATTTCAAATCAGTGGTAATAGTCTAATAGGTGTATCGGTAGGAATGAAGGTCATTCCATTTTAGATTGTGGAAAGGGAGGGGGGGGGGAGAGAAGAGTAAGACGGAAGGAATAAACTTAGTTATGGGCCAGCCAGACATGTGAGAGTTAGCATGTAAAGGATTTCATTTGGGATATCCCGGCAAGTTAAGTAATTCCTTTTGTACATTTTCATTGCGTTACGGTTTTCGACGCTGTATAATTTTGATTGTGGTGTGTGCGTTCCCGTCGCGTGATCCGGAAGTGTCAAAAGTGTTGAGTTATGGGCAAAAGTGTGGGTTATCGGCAAAAGTGTGGGCTAACTTGATAACCCACACTTTTTGCGATGACGCATACTTCCGCTCACGGTTAACGGGATTTAACGTACCGAAATTTAGCATGGCGTTGAGTTAGCGTGATGTCACAGCCGCGGTATAAAAAATATTAGAGCCTACAAAACTACAGCCAAAAAAAATACAAAAAAAAATATATGTAAACATTTACTGCGCGTAATAATAATAATTTCAATAGAATAAGTTCACAATTATGTAAACCATTTATCAAGTTATGACATCGCTATATTAATTACACGGCCGCCGAACGTAGTATAATTGATTCAAATTTAAATATGTGTCAGCAATGTATTTTCCGTTCATTTAAAATTTAGGGTTACAACTAGCCACCAGCAACGGAAGAGAGTAACGAATGAAGCCTACCTACTCCAGTTTCCTTAAGATACTTACTCTCAGGGTGGAATGCTAATTAATGGTTTTCGTAATTGTGAATTCTATTCAAATTATTACTATGCACAGTAAATGCATTCTTGTATTTTTTCGAAATTTGTTGTTGTTATAATTTTGTAGGCTCTAATGTTTTATAATCTTGTCATTTTGTTTCGTTTTTTTTTTTAATTACGTAAATTTTGTATTTAAGTAATTTGGTTTAGTCATTATAATAATCGTATTTTCTTGTCATGTAGATTTTTATATCTCACAACCTTTTGTGGCTAGAATGTAAGCGGCGGATCTTTTAGCATTACAATTTTTTTTTGGCAGTTTATACTACCAAAAATACATCCAGCTTACAAGGAATTTTTTTTTTTTTCAATTATCGGGCTTTCAGGACAGCTAAGTTGGCAAATCGGTTGGAATACAGATCTAAGGAAGCTCTAATGCGGGTTCAAGTTTCGGCACTGGTCGTATTTTAGTATTCTGCAAAGCCGATACGGCTGTAAAGACTATAGCAATGACATTGTCCGTCCGTATATCTGTCTGTCCGTTGCTTTTCTCAACTCTGGAAAGTTACCAGCTAGAGATAAACGGTTCAGATTCATTAGATTCAGTGCCCAAAATTACTTAGAAATTAATTTTTAAAAACCGGAAGTATGAAGCGGAAGTAGCCGACAAGTGGCCAGAAATGGCCGACAAATGCGCTCATCATCAATGGATCGGTACCAGAAAGAGACAAACGGTTTTCACCATTAGATTCAGCGTTCAAAAGTTAGTTAAAATTTTTTTTTAAATCGATAGTAAGGAGCGGAAGTGAGCCGAAAGTGGCGGAAGTAGTGAAAGTGTACAGAAGACCGGTTGCGACTACGCCGTCGCTGCAGCCACTTGTTTATTTGTATTTTGAGATAATTATGTGGCCGGCAACCTGTTGAGTGTATATATTTACTTTGGAAGTGTGTCACCCTCCCACGTGAAACAATGGCGACAGAGTTCACCACTGCTCATTCCCATGCAAATTTATATACTCCTGCTGTTACTTACTGTCGTCGTCGATCCACACAGCTAGTTCTTTTTGGTTTTGGGGACAGTACTTGTTGCCTTCTTCGTTGGGACATCCTACTGCATCTTTGGCCGTTCTTCCTTCAATTCTGTTGGTGCAATCTGGAATATCGTCGACACAAAAATACTTGCCGTCTGTTCTTCGAATAAAAAGTATATTGTCATCGCACCCGTTTTTGCCTGGGTCCATCTTCTTAGTAATGTCCGATTGGTCATTGACGAATCCCACCAATTTCCA
>JAHWFP010072763.1:0-13936 GCA_023313725.1 Lithobius niger | reverse complement strand
CCCTTGGTTGCCTCCATTGTTTCTGTTACCTTGACTACCTTGATAACATTACCATTCCGATACCTGCCATAACCATTACCATTGTTACCTCCTCCACGGTAATTATTTCCGCCCTGTGGTCCGCCTTTTCCATTGTCAGAACCACTCCCCCGTCTTAGAACTGCTTCTTGGCGATTAGCGCAGTAATCGTCTGCAAGCGAAGCTAAGTTCAAAACAGACTCTTGTTTACCCTTATCAATAAGCCATACCCTTATCGGACTTGGTACCTTATTCAAAAAGTCCTCTATTAATACCTGCTGGAACAATTTTTGGAAAGAATCCCCACAATCAAGTTCCTTAACCCATTCAGTACCCAGTGTTGTCAAAGTGTGAGCAAAATCTAAGTACGTTTGTTTATCAGTTTTTTTTGCTGACCTAAACTGGTTATGTAAACACTGCTCTGTAACATTAAATCTTACTTTAAGAGCTTTCACACACAGATCAAACTTTGCAAAGTCATCATCAGAAAGACGCATGAGTGTTTCCCGCGCTTTCCCTGTTAACAAAGATAACAATCTGAAAGGCCACTCTTCTTTGTTAAAGCCCATCCTATCACAAATTTTAGTAAAACCAGACAAGAAAACTAATATATTGTCTTCCTTCTCCCTGAAGGGTTGGCACAACTTCGACATGTCATAACGTTTTTCTTGTTGTACAGACTCTGTTTTTACCTTTAATTGTTCTTGCTTAAAGGACAACTCTCTTGCCTGCATTTCATCATTATGCTGCCTAGCAGCATTTTCATTTATACGCAGCTCATGCTCCGGTTTTTCCCTCGTTAATCTATCTTCCCGTTCCCACCTCTCTCGTTCTAGCTCTGCCTCCCTTGCAAATTTATCTCTTTCAATTTCGTCCTCCCTCTCTCTTAATTCTTTTTCCCTTGCTAATTTTTCCCTTGCTAATTCGTCCTCCTTCTCTCTTAATTCTTTTTCCCTTGCTAATTTTTCCCTTGCTAATTCGTCCTCCCTCTCTCTTAATTCTTTTTCCCTTGCTAATGTTTCCCTTGCTAATTCGTCCTCCCTCTCTATTAAAGCCTCCTCCCTTTTTAATTCTTCTTTTCTTACACTTAACCTTTCCTTCTCTAATTCAGCCTCTAAAATTCGCCTTTCCTTTTCATCTTGCTTTTCCTGCCTTTCCCTTTCCTTTAGTTCCTGTTTTTCTTGTAATTCCCTCTCTTTTTCTTCATTTATTACCCTTTTAGCCTCCTCTACAGTTTTAACTGCTTCTGCGAGATCATCAGCCAACAAAGTTTCTCCCTCCAACCCACCTTTAAACATAGCCAGAATTTCATTTTTTCGCTTAGGCGCATGCAACCCTAATTCCTCGCACACAGCTTTCAAATCAACCACAGTTTTATCACTAAGCAACTCCATTGTAAAATTACTTAATTACCTAAGCAACCAACAATTTTAAAAAATAGCACCAACACGCACAACAGTTCCCGCAAGCTTTAAACAACACTTTTTTGCCAAACGCCCTAATACCAAGGTGTAAAAAAAGTTTGCCACAGCTCACCTGTTGCCGCGTTGTGGAGACGCTGCCAAGACGACTTCTACATCCAAACTGACGAACCCAGGCTTGCACTGACGATGACTTCAAACTCTATTTCGCTTCTTCCATTACCGGAATTCGCCGAAATTTTCCTTCTCACACGACGAAGTGCAGCATTACCGCCCACTCTCGCTGATAGGAATGTTCTCCGTCCCTCGTCCAGTCGCAATCTTGTCTGCCAGCTCAGCTTTTCCGTCTCTTGACTCGTCTTTCTTGAACAGCAGGAAGCCCCTTTAATCTTCCTCCCACGCCGGTTGCTGCCAAAGTCGAAATTCTGCCATGGAAAGTGAACCCACTGAGTTGGAGAAGCTCACCACTACCATCTAAGTTGACTTGACCGCCGACTTTCGATGCAGCTGTGTCCCTTTAACGTGAAAGTCCGGATGTACCAAAACTGCTGGTTTCTTCGACGTGTAAGCCCAGCTTGACCGCTGTCACCAATGTATTTACTTTACACTTGATGCAGACGCAATTTGCTTCACCACTGCCAATGCAGACACAAAGGCAGCACCCTGACCATTGAAACTCGAACAAATCGACATGAAATCCAGCTGCTTCCTCGACGTGAAAGTACGGCTACACCGCTGCCACCAATGTAATTTCAAGGGTTCACTGCAGACTTGTTAAATTCAAACTTCTTTACTTCCTCCTTAGACATAACGCAATTTACAAAAATAAACATTTAACAATCCGCACATGAATCGAGAAATTGTCCAACAAGACAGTTCGTGCATAGAGTTCTGTCCTTGTTGCGTTCTTGTTGGGAAAGACTTCTCTTCGCGCCAAACCATCTTCAATATAAGGGCTCGTTGCCGCTACAATATGGAAACACTTTCCATAAAAGGAACGCACGTGTCTCGCACGTGGAAATTGTAGCTAAAGGCCCGCATACCACACTTGGCAAATGTTTCTTTGAAGCTTTCGAATAGAACGACGTAATTAGCCCTAAATATAGTCATTAGGTAATTACGGTCAAGTCAGCAAGCAAGAGATGGCAACTTTACAGTATAATACAAAACTGAATGGATTGCCTTACAAGTGACCTTAGGGTACCTACTGATTCAACACGATCCATTTTTGAAAGCACCCCAGGGGCGAGTTGCTCGTCAAACACGTACCTCGAATATGACGCTATTTTGATGCAATCGTTGTCATGTTTGCACACGACGTGGCCAACGATTCCGTCAAAATTGCGTCATATACGAGGTTCGTGTTTTACAAGCAACACGACCCAGGTCGCCGGGACTGACGCGATCGGCTCAGACACGCGGTTACCCAATCCAACTCTGGGTGACATTGGCATTTTTTTGTTGGTGTTGTTGCTGCACGTACCCACTTCCTTCCCCCCCCCCCCACCCCCCAGTTTCCCAACCCCCCTGCCACTCTTCACATTACCCTCTGGTGAGCACCTCTGTTTATTTCAAATAATTTTTGTAGGGACTTGTAGCAAGCAGTACATTTCACACCCGTCACTTTCTGCTGACGAGCTGTTGAAGCGCTGTTGAGGCACTGATGTCGCCATTCAGTCATAGTTTACGAACTCGCTGCGTGAATCTGTCTGAAAAAATGACGTCAGACTTGCGTAAACTTGGAGCTACAGAACAAACTTGGGCCATCATGTGCTGCATTGGCCCTGTTGCAACCCCACTTCCTAGCGTTCACACATCTTAGCGTCGTCTCTTTGTAACCTGTTTTTCCAGCATCAATCATCTGAGTAAAATAACAAAATGCCATAGTATGAGAAACGTAAATCACGCATGGACACAGTCATCGTATTTTGTTTTGCTGTAGTGTGCGTGAGCGTGCCAACTCAACAGTGTTGCCTGCTCCTATCTAATTTGATGACTTTTAGCTCATATCTTGAAAGAACTCTTGACGCAGTAAGTCCCAACGACTTCACTCACCGGACTCTTCTTCACCAGTGGGCCTTTTCAACTCAACACCTTGACAGGATCCTTCTGTTTCATTTTGTTTATTTTATGGCCTTGTAAATGTTTGTAACAATACTGAACGTCCCTGGTGTAACCATTGTATTTGGCCTCGCGGCAACGGTTTTTGGAATCGGCAATCAATTCTTAGAGAAGCCATTCCGGCGAATTGTCCCACATTTAAAAGCATTTTCGGCTAACTAATTTGAAATTAGTTCAGAAATTCGCAATCCCGTGCAGTGGCGTAACTAGGGTTTGGTACTGAGAAGGCAACACTAGCCATTTAGTTGAATGGAGTGGAGGGAGAAAGCAATAAAAGCTAGGGGGTCATCTGGGGGATCACTGTGAGCTCCCCCAGCTGGGTCCAGGGCAGAGAGCCCCGGAAGCTGACGCATTGTTGCTATTTTCCGGCATTTTCTGGCCTTGGAAAGTGCCGTTGGAAACATTTTTACAAAATCAATTTCAAAATCAAAATCAATCAAATCAAAAAAAAAATTGTAATGTAAATCTTTCAGTTTTTCATACTTAAATAAACTGCATCTTCAGGGGATAGTTAAGGTTTCTTCAACTGTGCAAAAAGTGACTTGGCCAATGTTTGCCGAATAATAATCGCGCCTTTGCCGCCTCCCCTCATGTCCAATCTAATCCTGGACTGCCTTTGCCAGTCCCCCATGTCCAAAATGAGGCGAGGCTTCTTACCATCTAGACTGAGTCTCCATCAATACGGTACGATATAGTTTAAAGAAGGGTCAGTATTATAGGGCTGATCCACCACGCAGTGTGAATCGGGAGAGTCCTCGCAGCAACAGCACTCAACACCTCGAAGCTGGAAGTGATGAGCACGGTTACTCTCTATAACCAACGGTCTGACATCAAGAGTGTAACATCTCGGAGCTCAAGGTACACTTTAGGAACACGTTGCTGGAAATCGAGAGGTTGCTCTTGAGTTCAAGAATGTACTCCATGACACAGAAAACTGACGTTGCAAGCTCGTGCCAATGCTATTACATGAACGTTAATATTTTTTACGTTTTTTTCACACCCCACTTTCAGATAAAAAGATGCATCAATTGGAGAGTAAATAATCCTTTTCTTCATTAAGGTGGATGGGGGCCGACGGCAGCAGAAGATAAGATAGTATCATTCATTTTACGACATTATTTTCATTATTTTTTCTTCGTTACGGAAGGTTGAACGGGATAAGTTTCATCGTGCGTCATTACAGCAGAACTAAGAAGCAGGCAAACTATTTTGTGCTCAGCCTCTATGACAGAAATAATGACGTCATCGTTCAGTGTGTGCACGCAAGGTGGAGTAGACAGGAGAAAACAATGAATTTCAAGGTTGAATAACAAGCAGGACGACCTTAACCAAGCATTACTGCCAGATTATTATCAAGGCTAAAATAGTTTGTGCAGCTAATGTCAACCATTCAAACCTCGAAACCAAATCGGAAAAAAAAAGCCGTTACACTTGGACTATTGCTTGAATTTGTCTATCTATGAGTATGACGTTCTGTGTATGAATGGCTTGTTTGCGAATTGATTTGATATGATTTGGTTCGATGCTATTGGCCATCTCTTTTGAATCTGGATGCAGGCTGCCATCTGTTACCTATGACGATTGATTGGCCTCTCGTCACCTCGAAATAAACCATCAAGTCGCCATAATACAGAGCTTCGGTTGTCTCGTACTTGTATCAATCACTGCTTGTTTCCACGATATGCAACCGTTAAAAGAATTCACCGACTGACAGGTTGCAGCATTTAGTTCTATGTAGCACTTGATTTCAACAAGCAAAGGAATGCGCAAAGAAATGTCTTTTTACACAACAAGCTAGCCACGTGCCTCCTTAATTATTGAGTGTAATGTTGGTGCGTCCACGTGCGCCAGGGATCAAATAGTCAAGGTTAACGACATCACTATGGGCACTTTCATAAACTCATCGAGCAACTCAGCTACGATGTCGTAACGATCCCTGTCTTAATGAGCTACGATGATATGAGATGGGTTTACGAAAGTAGCCACTGTCACTAGATGGCGCCCAACTAGCGGTTCAAAATCTGCGTTTCAAAACGGTCGATAGCTGGAAAAAAGCGCCCGTGATGTCGTTAGGCTTAACGTTCAGCTTGCTCCCTAGCTCACGCTGACGCACCAACTTTACACTCAATAATTAAAGTGGCACGATCACCGATTGAAAGCGAACGAAAATACCATGGGGCCATCTAGCGGCGGTGATATTGTTAACCTTTACAGTTTGCTCCCAGTTGCACGAGAACGTACCAAATTTACACAAAATATTTAAGGAGGTCGTGGCTTGTTTGTTTCGTTAAAAGAAATGCCGTTGTGCATTCCTTCGCTTGGTGTAAGCCAGTGCTAGATAGCGTTAGATGTTGCCAGATTCTGCCTGCTTTCAATCGGTGATAGTGCCACTTTAAGGAGGCACGTGACTTGATTGTTTCATAAAAAAAATGTATTGTATTGTTTGTTGAAAGTAACGGCTAGACAGAAATGGACTGCGGTAAATGGCTGTGGAAGCTGCAGATTGTTATTTGGTACGCGGACATATAGGCACCGGACACATAGGCACGCCAATTTAGGCATTCGCACAAAAAGGCACTCGTACAAATAGGCACCCGGACATATAGACACCGGACAAAAGGCACCAAGTTTTTAAAAAATAAATTTTTAATTGGGATGGATTGCCTTCAAATTGGGGGGTGAGAGGAGAAAAAGTTTGCTATAGAATGTTCGTAGTTCATAGCGTTCAAACCTGTTAAAGATTCGTTGGCATCTTGATTACACTAGCATTTGTGATGTTATGCGTTAGCCGCAGCGAGCGCGGCAGCGCGACCGAGGCAGCGAAATTTGTTACATTAATTCACCACAAAAAATGTCTAAAGAAAATGCAAAAATCTCCCCTCCCCTCAACGGTGCTGCACGAGTAACTGTCCCAGATGTAAAGCAAATAAAACAGACATTGTTTTTATAACAATGAAAAAAATAGAATAAAAAAATAAAAAATCGGTGCCTATTTGTCCGGTGTCTATATGTTCGGGTGCCTATTTATCCGGGTGCCTATTTGTCCAGTGCCTAAATTAGGGTGCCTGAATCCGGTGCCTAATTGTCCGGTGTGTAAATGTCCGGTGCCTATGTGTCCTACATCCTGTCATTTGGTGGTATATCCCCCTTTAAGCAGTTGCAATGCAACTGTAAGTGTTATCACCCGATGGTGCAATAAATCTTGAATCAGACCACCCTGGAGTAAATAGAGTAATTAGCAGTTCCGGGAACAGCAGACCTCGTTCGTCCCATCCCGCCCCCCCCCCCCCCCCAAGTCCGACGTAGGCCTTTCAGCCGTATTTCAAAGGAATATTTGTACCAAATCTCAGCATTTAGCTTGCACAGTTTCTTTCGGTCACCATTTTAGGCCACTATCTCGCATTTTCCAGAAAAAAAATTGCATGGGATCTCTTTTCAATAAAATTCTAATTTGGAATATTATTCAAAATCTTTAAGCATTCAATCTGAATAACGATTTAGAAGTTACAAGCCATAAACCGTAAACTTGGTCGCCATTTTGGGACCGCTCAAATTACTATCAAAAAGTATAAAAGCAATGACTTCAGCCATATTTCAAAAAATATTCCTACCAAATTCCATTCGAATCGGTTCAGCGTTTGGCCATAACAATGCACCAAAACCAAAACTGGTATAAGAGCAACCGCCAAGTTTCCAAAAAGGATCGGCCTTTCAAAGTAGTGATATCATTCCACCAGGGAGAGGCCACCAAGGTTAATCCTATTAGCCAAGTTAATCGCACATACTAATAGTTCGAAAGTTAAAAGAAAACTAAAAGATTGCTACTAGCGGTAGCAATCTTCAAGTTTTCATTTAACGTCCAAAGTATTATTCCGTGCGATTAACTTGTCTAATAGGATTAACCTTGGCGGCCTTTTCCTGGTTGAATGCTATCACTACTTTAAAAGGCCGACCCTTTTTGGAAACTTGGCGGATGCACTTATGCCAGTTTTAGTTTTGGGTGGATATCACACCTTTCATAGACCTGTGAATACAAAGAATTCCACTGTCTAAAAGTCACCTGTGCCTTTTTTGTCTGGAGTGTCTATAAATTTTCGAATTCATAATTTTTACTTTTGCCATTGCCCAATTAGCCGTTACACCAGCCAAATGGACACGGTTTGGCTTATTGTATGCCCATGTTTCACATGCTTAAGTTTATTTAACCCGATTTTTGAGTGCACTGGCTAACAACCAGCGCATCCCCCATCACTTCGCTTCACTCACTCAATTAGCGCATCCCACTTGGCAATTCCGAGGTTAACGTTAATCATTCAATCATGAACACATACTACAAACTCATGGAATGGTAAACGTTCATGCAGTTCTAATATTTTGGTGGCGGATGAATCAACTCACCATCTATTTAAAATTATTCGCCACTTACACTGGACTGCAAGAACAGTAAGTCTACATAAAATAAAATGTCCGCGTCACGTTATTGAGGACACTTTTTCTCCATAAAGAACCCGTTCCCACCTGTGCTGACGATGTGCATTTTGTTTACTAATCTTCTTTCAAGCAAAATTGTCCCTTTTATCGTCATGGGGCAGATAATTCAGTTTGGATTCGCGTACTGTAAAAGAAAAAACGACCAAACCTTTGCAATAAAAGATAAAGATTACAAACAAAAACGTCAGGTGTGCCGTAAAAAAACGGGGGTTATATGATTGAATTTTCACTTGTTAAAATGTACACGGATAAAAATTGATGATTTTCAATTTAAATAATCAAATATACAATTGAGAAAATTGCATCTGTTTAAGTGCTGTTGTGCTTTATCGTTTTAAATATATGATTCGTAAAGCACAACAGCACTTAAACAGATGCAATTTTCTCAATTGTACATTTGATTATTTCAATTGAAAATGATCAATTTTTATCCGTGTACATTTTAACAAGTGAAAATTCAATCATATAACCCCTTTTTTACGCCACATCTGACGTTTTGTTTGTAATCCGTGTACCTTTTTTTACGGCTATGGCATCGCTCATCAAAGGTTTATGCATGCTGTCGCTTGTTGCTGGCCACTTTGAAACAATTCAAGTCAGCTCTGAAAGCCTGCTATCGTTTTTAGCTGCCAATTTTGAGGCCGACTCGAAATTAACAACGTAGCTTAGTTTGGTTTAAATCTATAAGCGTTTAGCTGAAATACTGATTCTTTCTTTCTTATTTATTCTTACTTGAGCCTAGGTGGTCTACAAAATACCGAACGCTCAACCTACCATCCGGTCACAAATTTATTTGAGGCCCTAGCCTAACGCTGTACGCCCCAATGCAAAAATACTACAGGAATACACAAACACCCACCATTCGTCAGATTTTATTAGAGGCCTTGGCACACAGCCGTACGCTTCTTCTAACCTAAAAATACACATTTAACTACATCAAGAACTCGACCAACTTAATAGACATCATCACAAACCCACACACCAGCGTGAACACCGTTACGCACAACTCCATAGGAACTCCAAGTTGCACCAACCCCAACTTCACAACAACTCCAAGGTGCTCTAACTCCAACTCCAACTCCACACTTTGGTACTCATGACAAGGCCGCCTTCTCTTTCCCATTTAGGGAAAGTTCCAGCGGCACACTGCTACAACTCTCCAACAGCAACACCTAACTAGAATTGCACAACACTTGTACGGGTGTACACTAAACACTTGTCTTGCACATGGGCCCAAAAAACTACAGCACACAGCACAGCTTGCCCGCCTTCTCTTTCCCATTTAGGGGAAGTTCCAGCGGCACACTACTACGACACGCTGGCCGCAGCACCAGTTGACTACTTGACTATAGGTGACGGTGAGAATCCCACGAGCAAATGCTACACTGCGACCCCCGTTGCCTTGCAAAACCTGGCTATACAACGTAACCGGCTCAGAGCTTGCTTGCCTGGCGCAGCCCACCATTCATTTTACCGTTCAACAATCAACTTTTTAGCAAAGACATAACACGTGGACGAAGAATGAATCTGGAGTTTGCTGAGTGGCATTGTTCCCTAAATATAATGGTTAAAACAATGTAAAACAATCAAAATGATCGTTTAGGGTCCCGTAACTCCGGAATGGATGGACCAATTGAAAAAGCTGTCTCTGTAAGGTTGAAGCCCAGGGAAATTTCTGGCTCAGATCATGTTTCAGATTTTAGGAAGGTGCAGTAGTTTTTTCTGAAACCGCCAAGAAAAAGCCAAGAACAAGAACAAGAACAAGAACAACAAGAAGTAAAAGTGAACAGTTTTCAAATTTACGTGTGCCTCCCTACATTTACTCTTGCGCAGAAATGCATAAAAGTTGGTGCAAATTTGGGAAGAGTTGCTATCTACTATCTGGCCAAGTTTGGTCGAAATATATTGAATAGAAACGGAGAAATTAATAGTTTTAGTTTTGCTGGAGAGAGGACTTCAATCATGTATATACACGACTATCGCCGTGTATGATATTCTGTCTCTTAGTGAACCATTTCCATTTAGAATTTTTTATTTGTGGTCGCGGCCAAATGCCATGCGCCCCAAAACTACCCTATACAATATACTATGCCTATAAAATGTACCACCTATTTGCAAAAACAGTGCATTCTGACAATTAAGTACTGAAACGATAAGCGTGTAACACTTAAGCATGTTATAATCTACTGTTGGATGACAATACAAACAATGGTTACCACAATAATTTTGCACTTACGAGCCACTTCAGGGCCACGTGCTTCTAGCTGCAACCCCCATTGTAGAAAAAGGCACTTCCCCATATGACGCTTTACCTGTCTGCCGAAATTTAGATCTGGCAACTTTCCCTAACGAGCTGTAGAGGTGTCTTTATACCCTATGAGAATAAACATGGGAGCCTGGTGATCAGCTAGTTACTAGTAACACTCAACGTTATTGAGGGCACTTTTTCTCCATAAAGAACACGTTCCCACATTTTCGTGTTGACGTTTTCTTCGTTACTGGACTCAAGACACCTGATTCAAACGATTTGCAAAGATTTCTACCGCATGGGGAATTTACATTAGTATGCTGAAATCACGTATAAGTTGGTTTCAGTTAAAAGACACAGTCTGCTAGTGCGGCCTCAATTCAGTTCAATTCAATTTTATTTCCAAGAGCTTTGACCCCAGGCCGCACGCTCTATCCTAAAAAAACTACAATCAGTGCCTTACATCAAAAATCCAACAATATCCAACAACTTACACAGTCCTACAGTCCTACAGTCCCACACTACCACTTCTCCGCATCACACAACCGAAATTACACTCCATCACCACTACTACACTAAAACTAGCGAAGTACCACCACGATTACAACCCAAGAACCCAACCCAACCCAGGCCTGAGTAGAGCAGAAGTGCACACATCACCCACACCACACATCGGCCTACAGCTGCGTCTTTGTCGCTCGCGCGTACTTTGCCACAGCGAGCAACCGATACAGAGATCCTTGCCCACCTCCTAAAGAAAATAGGTCCGAAAGTTCCGGATGAGACACGCCTTTTTTCAATCAACAATCATTTTTTAACAATCGGATGTCTACAATCGGACGATCTACTATTACTTGGCGGAGACACACTAGCGAGTGTCTAGATACAGTCAGACAACCGGACAAACAGACAAAGCAAAATGCAAATGCATTGTCTCAACTGGTTTCGCGAAATGATTACTACTTTCTAAAGTCATCGAACTGCTCAGCAACCGATTACACCAATAGGGATGGCACCCATCAAGTGACGTCACGCACCAATTGTTTTTAGAACTTACTGGTTTCGTCGATGAGCAGAGTGGCGGCCATTGTTACGAACCAAGTGTTGTAAGAACGTATGCTCACTTTCGTCTGATCACCAGCACGTTTGCGGTAAACTTCCGTTGTAAAGGTGTTGCTATGTAGTTATCTAGACACACGCTAGTTAGGCAACGATCAAGAGCAATGACCCACCTGACAAAAATTAACTCGTGTAGGAATGCCAGCTAAGCTGCTTTCAATGCAAAATCTGACCCTCAATAAACGTTGTAAATGTGTTACTAGCTACTAGCTAGCTACTCCGCTCATCCCCATGGTAATTTCCATAGGGTGATTATTCATCGATACCGAGATAACGGGAAGGCTTCCAGCTATGAAATTGGACGAATGGCTGCAGTACGATACGAACTGCGTACCTTTTATGATTTGGAACCTAGGGGTGTAACGAGGATGGCGTGGGAGGGCGCGTAAGTACGAAAATATTGTTATAACCATTGTTAGTATTGTCGGCATCGTCTCTCGTTGGACAGCCAAAGTTCGGACAATGAAAACGTGTACACTGACGTGAGTGCCTAGACACACACTAGTGTAGCAAGATAAATCTGAACAACGTTGCCAAATAAATTGTATTCACGTCCAATTCACGAAAAATAAACCAACTCTAAAAACAAAGCCAAAAACTGGTGAAGAGGCCACCAAATTGAGAGTGGTTCGGCCCTCCAAATGAGTGATATCAACACACCAAAACTAACAAAATAAAACAAATTACAACAAAATTAAAACCAAACCAAAAACCTATAGAGAGGTGACCAAGTGGAGAATGGTTTAGCCTATAGGCAAAAGGTAGTAGCAAATTGTTGAAAACCAATTTCTTGTTGACATCCCACTTTATTACACATCTGCACGATAGTGGAGCTGAGTCTAATACACAATTTAAAAAAAAAGGACTGATATCATATCAAAAACCAAACCTAGTAAAAGGGGTCGCCAAGTTCCGAATGGTTCGGCCCTTCAAAGGAGTGATATCAACCCATAAAACATTCGCCAAGTTAATCGCACCGAATAATACTTTGGACGTTAAATGAAAACTTGAACATTGCTTCCGAAAGTAGCAATGTTCTAGTTTTCATTAAAACCTTCGAACTATTAAGGGGTGCGATTAACTTGGCGAATGTTTTCGTGTGTTGATATCACTCCTTTGAAGGGCCGAACCATTCGGAACTTGGCGGCCCCTTTTACCAGTTTTGGTTTTTGATATGATAGTGATTGCTATAAGTGATAAATACATATATTTTGGCACTTATACAGAAGAGCTGCTTTTCATGCCAGCGACTTAATTCACCTACCTATCAAATCATTTCGTCGTTATGGTTCAGAAAATCATAACGAAAACCTGCACAAACGCACTTTTATCTAAAAAAAAAAACTATTAAAACATGTTAAAACGCTACTCACAGCCAAAGTGACGCGACCGCCATACTGCAAGATGGGAGCACAACAAGAAAACCTGATTTCGACCAGAACGTTAGTCTCCCTGCATTCTTGCAGATGCATTCAGTGTTGTCTATATACAAAACGTACGTTAAGCCAATCCTCGAATATGGCAATATTCTGTGGTCGCCATACCTCATGAAAGATATTAATATTCTAGAAAGAATTCAAAGAAGAGCTACTCGGCTGGTCCCTACGTATAACCCGGCTTACTCTCATAGCCAGAACGGCTTACTAAACTGCGCCTACCATCTTTGGAAAAGAGAAGGAAAAGCCGTGACCTTATCGAAGTGTCCAAGATTCTTCATAACTTATACGACATACCCAAAGACCAGTTTAGGACCCTGCGTGAAGACAATCGAAGAGGCCACAATTTCACCATTTACAAGCAACGTACTAGATTACGGCTTGCCAGTACCTTCTTTTCACATAGAGTGATGAATGACTGGCTTATGAGTGTAGTCAATGACACCAGCCTGAACTCTTTCAAAAATCAACTTGATAAATTGGTCTGGTAGTAACTTGTTTTTGTAATCCGAGGTGAACTTATGAGTTACAGGCTCCACTGTTCACTATTTCTTTATAACTTTATAACTCAGGTCTCTGGCCTAAACTTTCTCTGACCGGACAAGTTTTTGGTTATGGTTTCTAATGTTATATGTTTAGCCGGAGTGAGTGTGGCAGCAGGAGGCAGGCACGTAGTTTGGTAGGAAAAAATGGACACTATTCTGATGTACAGCGACCTTGATTTACCCTAATTTGCATATTTTACTGAAAAAAAAATCGAAAACCAACATTTTTTTTCCAAATTGCGTGCCTCGCTCGCACTGCCGCGCTCGCTGCAGCTAAACATATAACATCAGAAACCGTAACCAAAACACACAAGTTGCGATCAGAGATAATTTCTGTTTATTAATGTTCTGGTCGGAATCAAGTGTTGTTGTTGCGCTCTCACCTCGCAGTATGGCATCGGCCTCAGTAAGGCTGTGAGTAGCGTTTTGACAAGCGGCAAATAAAAAAAATAAATAAATAAATAAATAGGCGTTTGCGCAGGTTTTTGTTATGATTTTCTGAAACGTAACGACGAAAGGATTCGACAGGTAGGTAAA
>JAHWFP010072762.1:319-12982 GCA_023313725.1 Lithobius niger | reverse complement strand
GTAATAAAAAAAAATGTGTTGGATTTTTATTCTGTGGATTTTTATTCATTTGGATTCTTTCCGTGGATTTGTTCCACTGGATTTTTTAACCTAGATTCCTATTTTGCTGTAGTTCTTTATCCGCGCGAAACCATACTGCTGTATTCAATTATTCCAAAATCCATTAAAAACCAATTCAACTTCCAAAAAAAAAAGCACTGGCCATTAAAAATAGGGGAAGAAACGGCTGTTTAATGTTTTATTACGTACATTTACTAACGATAACTTTCCGCTAGCTCGAGTACTGTACGGTTGACTTTCCTGTAATGCTGATGTATCCATTTTCGGCTGGCTGAGGCCGTTTGGTTGCTACGGGCGACACAGGGAGCCAATCAGAAGCTTCGTGCTGACTACGTCATCCGTCGCGCCAGATAAAACCTATGTAGGGCCCCCGCGCACACAGTGGCCAAGCCATGCGGGCAGGTCACTGCGGCCAACGAGAACGCTTACAGCGTATGCATAGCAACGCGCACTTGGCTGCAGCGGCCAGCCTGTCGCCGCGGCCACTGGGATCCCGGCGGCGTGCACGCGGCCATAGGGCGACCATACTTGCTCCGTGTTTATTTCTCGCAACGTGAGAAAGAATTATCAATGAAAAACGGATGTGGCCACGCGGCATGTCGCCGAGCTTTTTGGCCCTCCGGATCCGATCGTCATCTAGGAAAATGGCTCCCGAAAAACCACCAATAGTAGGGCAATCAGTCATAAAAACTTTTTTTTTCGGGGAGGGGGGGGGGGATGGAACTTCGTTCCACTCGTAAAAAAAAAGGTCATAGAAACGGCCAGTCAGCCGTATAAATTTTTTTGTAGTGGATGGGGACCCCAAAAATGGCAAAGAGGAGATGCTCCCCACGCCTCCCCCCCCTCTCACCCCGGGGTGGGCACCACTGGGGTTAATTAAGGCTACACAAAAGCTGACGAATTTCCCAGCTCCCCCACCCATCTGTAATGTTTTTTCTTCGTTGTCTTAAAATGAACTTTGACCGATGAGAGGGGGACAGGGTGGCAAGCGGGCTTCCCAGTGCGGCCCCGCGAGCAGTACAACCAGTGGCGTAACAAAGTGCCTCCGGGCCCATAGGCAAAATGTATTGTGGGGCCCCCTTGACCCCCCCCCCCCTGCCCCCCCTCCCCCCCCCCCCCCCAATCTTTGATCTTTGTAACTGTCTTGGTACACATATTGTTTGGTTTACGTTTGGCCCAAAAAAATTACTTCATAATGCAAGCAAACAATAATATTTGAAAAAAATTGTAGGTAAAAAAACACGTGTGTGGCATTTTTTAGCCTACTTTACTGTCGAATTGTTATAACTTTGTTAAATTGTTACTGACTACTGTAATTACTAATTATATTTCTACACTTGTCACATGGGTACGTAAGACTTACTTTTTACTCATATTGCACTTTGAATGTGAAATTGACATGCCGTTGTTAGTTCACTACTTGAGGCTCTTAAATCTATACTTTAGCCGTGCTTTCTTTAGTGCCAAAAAAATCAATCCTGATGTGTATGTCCATATTTTTTGCTTTTTCATTCCGGATACTGCCAACATAGGCTAGTATTACGTAAGTACACACAGTACTAGAGTCAGGTCTTAATTGGAGCCCAAACTTGTAAGACATCGGCCATAGCGCGGGTACCCAGTGCCGAGGGGAGCGGGGCGGGCACATCATAGCTGAGGCCTGGTGGCCCCCCCGAGTTGCAGGGGCCCGTAAGCAATGCTTACCTAGCCTACCTGTACGTTACGCCACTGAGTACAACATAGGGTTACACTGCGTTCGCGTCCCCAACCCAAAAAAAAAAAAGACTTTGTATAATAACATCGTAGAGCAAGGTAAATATTATCAAATTTCGGAGCTTTTAGAAACAAAATATTTTTTTTTTTAAGCTGTAATTCTAACAGAACGCCGAACTTTAGAATGTTTATCTAGTTCTGTCTAGCAACTATTATATTTCCAGTTTCCCACCGACTAATCGCCAATAGAAATGGAGCACGGGGTTTCAAACCAATAGTCAAATTTACCATTGTGACCAGGCTTTAAAGGAAAGTACACTATGATACCCAACTATACCACGGGTCTGAAAGCCACAGTAAAATCATAAAAACCAAGCTCCATTTTTCATGGTGCACCCCACATAAAAAAAGTGTTTGGAAGGCCTTTTAAGGACTTAGAAGGACTTTTAAAAGACCATTTGTCAGCACCGTTCAGTAACACTAGAGCCCAAAAAACTCCAAAATACCAGTGTTACCTGGTTGATTTTGGTTTCTATTGCCTGTTGAAAATATCTACCTTTTTTATAGCATTCTCCTTCTCAAAATGCTGTTCAATCTAGAAAAATTAAATCTAAGATGTCCTTCCGGTTCGCTACCTACTGCGCACCTTACTGCGCCGCCTTAATCATATAAAAGCCGAAGCGGTAAGCTCACCTTTTCGGACCTCTATTGTGCCCTAATGGCGACAAGAGGGGAGGAGGGCAGGACCAAGGTAATGTATATTTTCAACAGGCAATAGAAACCAAAATCAACCAGGCAACACTAGTATTTTGGAGTTTCTAGTTGTCTTGAAATATTTATTACCTTTTTTATAGCAATCCCATACACTTTGTCAAGGCGGCGGGCGCCATTTGACTCAAGTTCCCTCAGGTAGTGACCAGTTCCCTTCACAGAAAATTCAGTGTGTAAAAGGGGTTATAGTATACGTCGGGCAGCAACAAATGGCCCGATACGGTAACGTCCCTCAGCTTGATGAAACATGTCCCGGAGATAATGGGACGTGAAGACAGTGGGATGTCTCCAGGAGGCTGCTTCCATTATTTCAGTGATAGGGAAGTTGCTATAATGGGCCCAAGATGTGGAAATTGCACGAAGTTCGTGGGCTGTTACTCTTATACCTTCAGAGACACAGTGTATGCCAAGTGCTTCGTAAACTTGGATGATGACACTTTTTAACCTGGTGGCGATCATCCAGGTCCAAGGGGTACCGACCTTATTAGTGAAAGGGAGAAAAAGTTGGCAGCGTCCTTGGTGGATGGGCTTGGATGCTTTGAGATAAAACCGCACTGCTCGGACAGGGCAAAGGGTCCGTTCTTCTTCGTCCCCTAGGATGGTGGATAGGGATGGAATGAGTCCTTTCATCGGGTTTTTGAGTTTTAGCACGGAACAACGCTCATGGGGTCGTCATTACGCCAGCATAGTCAGGCAGGAAGAAGCAGTCTCTTTCTGTGGCAGAGAGGGCTTGTAGTTCGCTGCAACGGAGGAAGGCTGCTATTGCTACGAGGAACACTGTTTTCCTTGTAAGGTGGCTGAGTTTAGCTGAGTGCATAGGATCATAGGGCGGAGCCATGAGGGCTGTGAGGACGATGGATAGGTCCCAATCGGGAATTGTCTTGACATGCGAGGACGATTCAAATGGAAGGATTGAATTAAGGATGAGAATTGACATCCTATAATTTGTAAGGAGGTTCATATTACCAGCCGCTATCTTGTTCGGGCCTCAAGGATATAGCTCGGACTTTCTACATTTTCCACTCCAGTTCGACGAACTATCGCATTTGAATTTGGCTGGCAATAGCCTTGAGGCCCGAAGAGGATAGCAGCCCAAGCTATCGAAAATTCGCAGGACAAAGCTGTTGTTTTGATTGTGAACGTGTGCGGTAATTTTTTTCCGGAATTTTTCTGAGTTTTCTTGACAGTATGGCGTTTCACAGCAAGAAAATTAACGATGTTTTAAAGGCATAGGGGGATGTATTGGATCAACTTGTTCTGAGATACACCAATGAAGCCATCGTTTCCAGTGACTGTCGTAAATCTTGTTGGTAGAGGGTCGGATGGCTTGTGATGTGATGCGATGCGAGTGGCCTCGTCTTCAAGAATGCCAGACGCTCGGAGGAGCTAGATGATAGTAGCCACCCGTGAAGTCGAAGTGCTTGGTGGTTCTCTGTGTTGGGATAGGAGGTCCGGAAGGCTCGAGAGACGACGGGGAGAGTCGATGAGGAGGCTGAGTAGTAGTGGAAACCAGGCTGCGACCGGCCAATTTGGTGCCAGCAAAAGGAATCGTCCTTGTGAATTGGCGATTTTGCGTAATACGAGAGGGAGTAGGCAAGGGGGGGGGGACACGTATGTGTAGAGGTGATCCCAATTTAGTGTTAATGCATCCACTGCCCAGGCGTAAGGATCTGGAAAGGGGCTGACAAATAGAGGAAGTCTGGCATTGCACCTCGTGGCGAAGAGGTCGACCATCGGATGATCCCAGAGGTGGAATAGGACGGAGCAGATTTGGTTGATTGTAATGTCCATTCGCTGGTTGGCGCATTGCTGGGAGAGAGGGAATCCGCCATCATATTCAAAGACACCAGGATGTAAAGTGGAAGAAGGCAGACTAGTATTTGAATGCATAGATGAAAGATTTGAGAGGTGACGTGATGGAGAGACAGAGAGCAAGTTCCCCCCCCCCCTCCATAGGTAGGCGGGTAGGCGACGGCTGTCGTATTGTCTGTATGGACTTGTACTTTCTGTCCTGCTACATGGTCTTAAAAATGGCCAAGACGAACTGCCAAAAGTTCCAAGTGATTGATGTGGAATGACATCCTCTCCAGCCAAGTGCCGAAGATGGTTAGGTTGTCTATGTGAGCTCCCCAACCTGTTTGGGATAGATCCGTGAAAAGATGGACTTCTGGGAGAGGTTCGTGAAGAGGAACCATGGCAGTCAGATTGAAGACGTACATCCACCATCGGAAGGTGTCCATGGGAAAGAAGGGACCTAGAGGCTGGGATGGCAAGGTTAGTGCAAGTTGAGGATCGCCCCAAAGACTGGAACGATAGTGGTGGAGTGGGCACACCATCCACCTGCCATAAGGGATGAGGTTCGCGAAGGAGTCGTCGGTTCCGATGGCGGATGCAAGGTGTTGGAACGTATGAAGAGGCAGGCGGACAAAGGTATGGGTGGAACGCAGGTGACTTTCTATGCGTTCTAAGGATGGCATGACTGTCGCCTTCTTGAGTGGAATGGAAGTTTATAGCCGAAAAAGCAGCCTGGTGGGGGGGATTTTGGGAACGTATGATTCAAACTGTGAAACGTTGCCTAAGAAAAGTACTTGGTAATGCGTGTGTTTCGTCAGATGAGTTAACAACTATTTTAGCCGAAATTGAAAACGTCGTAAATCAGCGACCACTTTCATACGTTTCAGATGAACCTCAAACAGAAGAACCCTTAACTCCAGCGCATTTTTTAAATTGTAGCCCTGACTCATTAAATTCTGTGGGGAGGGTGAAGCATTCAAGCCAGTGCAAGGTGGACAAAGATTTTACTCGCAATTGGAGGCATCGGCAACGATTGCTGGAGCATTTTTGGAGAAGATGGAAAGCTGAATACTTACTGGATTTGAAAAGCATACAACAGCGAAGAAATGTAGGCAAGAAAGCAATAATTACGTCAGGAGACGTGGTTTTAATTCATAAACTCAGACACCCACGTCACATGTGGAAGATGGCGAGAGTTAAACAAGTACAATTAGGATGTGACGGAGAAATTCGGAGAAGTAAAAAGTATTAAAAAGAAGTGAGCGGGTTGGAGACGGGGCTTCAAAAAATTTATCCCTAGACCGAGGTGATGAAAAAGAGACACGACGTCGTTGAGATTGCTAGAGAGTGCAGCAGGATTGGGATGCAGGAGACAGTCGTTAAGAAAGGCATGTATACAAATGTCTTGTTGTGTAGGTAGGCTAGGACGGGACATAGGACCATGGTGAAGATGCGTGGGGCGGCATTCAGTCTGAAGGGGAGACAGAAATTCAAACACTGTGCCGTCTAATAAGAAACGGAAGAGGTGGCGAACAGATGCATGAAGCGGAATGTGAAGGTATGTGTCCGCTAGGTCGAGTGACACTGTCCAGTCGTTGGGTTGTAATGAATCTCGGATGGAGGAGACTTTCTATTTGAAAGTGTGGGCGAGGATGAACTGGTTCAGCGGATTTAGGTTGAAAATCAGTCGCGTCCCGTCTGATTTTTTTGTTGTACAGAAAAATGCTCCTGTAAAAGCCTGGAGTGAACGGAAGTAGCACTACACGGATGGATCGTTTGTAAAGAAGGGACGTTATTTTACCGTCTGGAGTGGGATGGGAGCTGGAGCTTCTAGTTCCCATGGTGGATCTTGCACCGGGTGGTTTTGTCAAAAACTTCGGCTTGAAGCCATGTAAAACAATTGAGAGGATTACTGGATCTGAGGTTACTTTTTGCCAAGCTTTGGCATAGAATCGAAGGTCCCCCTATTTCTTGTGGGGAAGACGGAATGTCAATAGTTATCTCCTCCAGTTATCTGTTGCGGGGACGGGAGGAGGAACGTTGGCGTCTATCAGGAGTGGATGGTCTACCCATTGAACGACCACGTCCGCGTCCCTGCGGACAGGATGGAAAGGGCGACGCGGATCGCGGAAGCGGAGCAGAGTTAGGTGCTTTCATGGTCTTCCAGTCATACTTAGGTTGATTCGTTTTGGACGATGGAGCAGATCGTTATCATCGATTCTGACGATTCTTGTTATAAAGAGGCTTACGAGAAATATCAAGGTGAGGAGCCACTTTAGGGATCAATCCGTAAAACAAAGATTCAGACTTGTGAATAGGTTGGTTCCTCAGGAGGTAACGGGCCGAATCATGAAGGTTGGATGCTGTGTTCAGAGCAATCTCTCTAAGAAGAAGCGTGGAGTTAAAGAGGGCACGTGTAAACCAGTTCATGGCATGGTATGTGACAAAGCAGCTTTTCTTAATAACTTGGTTGATTACGAATGCTAGTTGGAGGGTGTCCTCAGGAGGAGGATCGGTAAAGAGTCTTTCACATAATGCGTTGGCTGCTGTAATGAGGACGTCCACTTAGGACGCAGCACGAAAACCCAGACGGAGGATACGGTCGTTGTCACGTAGGACGTAAACAGGGACTGCTGCTCTTCTAGATAGATAGTAGGCGGATCCAAAATCCAGCTTTGCATCCGCGATGAGAAATTCTGATTGAGGATATGTGTCGAAGTGCCTAGGATTGGCTGTCCCCTCACCAATGGGACGAAAGAAGTAGCTTTCGCATCCCGGACGAGGAGGAGGTGGATCCTTATCTAATTCGAGAGGTGTCCCGTTACCGAGGAGGACACCGTCAGTCTTAAGTAGCGTGGTGAGGAGCGTAGTTGACTGTCCTAGTAATGGTGGTTGGTGCGGAAGTTGATTACGTAGGCCAAAGCCGAAACCAGTAGCAAGGTCTCTGTTCTTAGATACTGGATCGGAGGTAGAGGATGGCTTGTATAAGAAATAATTGGGAACGATCCTCTCGACTGTCTCCAGTAACTCTGGTAGCGGGATCTCAGAAGGATCGGGGTTTCCCTGGAACGGTGTGTCAGGTTGATCCGATGGGGATGGGTCCGGAGAATAACAGGAGTCTAAGTCCTTGTTCGTAAGAGGGACCGGAGGAGGCAACTGAGTGGATGGGATAGGACGCGATGGATCGTCCGGGGCGGTAGAACGCCCACCATCGTCAAGGGAAGGCTTGTGACGCTTAGGAATGGAAGCAAGCCAGGCTGAAGTGTAATCGGAGACTGGTGCTTTTCGTTTAAAAGTTTGGAGTGAAGAGTCCATGAGGGTATGCACCTGGGATGGTAAGCGGTTTACTGGTCCGCTGAATGGCGGAAAGTCCAGTCACCGAAGGACGGGATGAGTGGACGACAAATCCAGAGGAGTGAGTTGCAGACCCACGGAGGAGGCCAACTTAGCAGCATCCTTCCGGGCTTTAATCTGAAGCTTGAGGCAAGCATAGCGGTCCTTGGTACGAGAGAGTTCATCAGCAAGAGATCACAAGTCTCGTGCTGGCGGAGGCTGACTGCAGGGGATCGGGGACGTGGCTGCAGTGTCACGAGGCATCGGAGCGGATGGCTCGGAAAGGAGAGGATTGTGCGGCGGACGAGGCTACTCCAAAGAATCCTGGTCCGTAGTAAGTTCGAGAATTTCGACATTATCCGCAACCGGAGGGATCGGAGGGGATGCGGAACGAGGAGAGCGGGATGAGGAGCCATCCCTCGGCGTCCCCTTGGCACGAGGCATGAGGACGGGTTACCGAGGATAGGATAGGACGCAGCGGATGGCACGTAGCTGAGAGCAAAGTGAACAGCATGGTGGCGTAGAGAAGAAAAGGTGAGCTTACCGCTCCGCTTCGGCTTTTATATGATGGAGGCTGCGCAGTAAGATGCGCAGTAGGTAGCGAACCGGAAGGACATCTTCGATTTAATTTCTCTAGATTGAACAGCATTTTGATAAGGAGAATGCTATAAAAAAGGTAATGCATATTTTCAAGGCAATTAGAAAGTCATGTTTTTAGTATCGGCATGCAAGTAAGTAGGGTAGGTAAGTAAAAACTTTTTCAAAAAATATTTTAATAATAATCAAATATACTAACCTTTCCTAACTTTTTTTTAATGTAGCACTAAACACGAGTTTTAATTGTAGCAAATGAAATTACATTAACACGGCAAATCGTCTTTTCCACTCAGAATAATCACTTTTAAGGAACCCTTGGACCACATTTGGACCATTATAAGGTCATTACAAATGACAAAATTAAAATAAAGACTTGTAAGTACTCTAAGCACCCTGTGCGAACCCGGATTTTTGCTGGGTTACATCAGACGTTAAAGAAAATAAAACTTGAACATAGCTGTAATAGCTATGTTCAGATATTTGATTCAACCTCTCAACTATTAGCCGGTAGAATTAAGTCACCCCACAGAAATGTCTTCAACTAGCCAACTTTTTAAATCTAATTATAAATGGATTCGGTGCCATTTTGCCAAAATCGTATGTAATCACAAGATAATAGAGATGCAGAAATAAAGGCTCTCATCGTGCAAATTAAATTTTTCAAGAGCTGGAACTGTTAAGTGCACTGCTAGACCCAGGTGCACACTCCACCAGGTGCAGGTGAAGTTCCATCGTTTGACTAGAACTTCGATGACGTCTGGCAAATTTCACTTACACATGCAGGAAAGGTCTCAGGTGGAGTTAGGACCTAAATTCAACTTTAATTTTTTTTAAGCCGCAGTTGAAGCAAGGACAAAAATGGATGAAATAAGAAAGGTTCGTGAAATTAGAAACCAACAATTTGAATAAATCTGAAATGAGATTAAGAGAATTAGAAAAAACAAACTTATATCTTACAAAAAAATTCTAAAGAAACTGAAAAATTGGAAGAAGAGACTGAACGTCATACTAGCACAAAACGAAGCCAAATAATTCATACACAATAAAAATACTGAAATATTTATTGTCACCGAACTTAAGTAATGAAATGCACGTCGGGTTACAGTGACATCTTCAAAGACGGTAACTGACAACTACAAAATTAGCCTACATTAAAATTAGAAGAGGTATAAAAAGTACAAAACCAATTTATTTGAAGAAACAAATGAACACAATTGTGAAGACAATTTTTTGAGTAGGGGGAAAAAGTATACCATATACAATCAATAACGTTTTCATGATACTGTCCAGCTAAGTAGCTAACTACCTCGGCAGCCTTTCCCTGGTTGAATATCACTACTTTAAAAGGCCCACCCTTTTTGGCCAAACAGCTAAACAGCAAAAAAAGCTGAGCCCGCTCCATTACGTCGACAGTGGAAGTAACGACGGCCCTAGTTATGTATCAAATCGAATATGCTAAATTTGTTCTTGCTATTTATACCAGACTGTTCAGTTCATTGAAGAAAGGAGTGAGGGGACAAAAGAAGGTTGCAACTCTTCGTGCTAAAGCATTCGTTTTGGGAAGGTGTCGGAATGCGGAATCTAGGGTTTTGACTGCCATAATTACTTCTGGATGAGGAGAAATGTATGCTACTGTAAGAAATGGTTGCTGTCGACTGCCATTTCAGAATTCTGAGTGAAATTGGTCCAGCCTGTCAGCTTGTGTCTACGAGGAGATAAGTGACCTTCACATCTTATCCGTCCAGCCTGGTCACCTCTGGGAGATAGCTTATTCTGCGTTCAGATGTTCCTTCAGGTGAATCTGAAAAACTTTATTGTTTATTGCTGAAAATTTTTCGCATTTTTTTAATATAATTCGTGGAGGTTTATATTCAAGAAAAGAAGATTACTATTCCTAGATTCTGAATATCCCATTCTTTTGTTAATGTTTGGATCCATTCCAGATGTAAGAACTCGTGTACCGCCTGAGTAATTTGTAGTTTATTCGCGTAATGAAATAACAGTATTATGATAGTTTTTTCTTTAATTAACATTTCTGAATTTTTGCTGAATTGTAATTTGTAGAGCTGGTTCTTTTCAAAGTCCGTTACGAGATGTCATTGAGAAGTGGATTGGAGCTAAAACCCGAGGTTTCATTCTCTTCTGTAGCTGCATTGTTGAAACGTACAAGTTAAATCTAGGACGGTACGTATGTGACGCTTTAAACAATGAACTAATTGTGTATCTTTTCTTCTCACATTGATGAGTACCGCCATATGCATTTAGGGTGTGTCTCGAACATGTGATTTTTCTGTCGTTTGAAAATGTTGGTCACGTTGATAATGGAGAACTCTCGCTGCCAAGGATCTGATTACCAGCCATTTTGCGTTAAAAATAACCATACAACTGCTTTGTGGTTAAGTAGACAAATCCGCTGCAAGTCAAAAGGGAAAGGCCAAAAAAAGAAACAAGCATCATGGGTTTTTTTCCCTTCTTTGCTAATCAACGTTTGCCCAGAATTTTAACCCAGAGTTTTTTTACTAAAAAATTCTGGAGTTTAGAATTGTATAAAATGAAAGACTTTAATAAATGTTTACATTTATTTAATGTTTACATTAAATGTTTGAGCTTGGTTGGGTTTCTCTTGCTCACTGTTGGCAAGCAGATCAATAATTTTTTTCCTGGGGTGTTAATTTCAAGGGTCATCCCGTTACCCATCGACCCCGGTGAATAAACTTGGGGTACTCTTGTAAATCCTTACCCCCCCCCCCACCTTCCTGTAGACTGAGAATCATACCTCATCCATAGACTTGAGGGCCGTCAAGTACGACCCTCCTCCCTCCCAAATCAGAGAGTCCTAAATTTTCCCCAAACAATTCCGCTTATTAGACGTATTACTTCAGACCTATTGTATCTCAGTTAGGTAGCTGTGGTAGGGTAGTAATGCAATAAGTAGGGTAGTCTTGCCATGCAGTATGAGTATTCGTTGATTTGATGTCACTGGCTCAGGTTAGGTTGACAAATTGGACTTTGTCTTTATTAACTATACCATCATTCCATCACTGCGTGCGGAAACGAAAATGGGGATCAATGGGCTGGCGTCAATGAGCTATGTAAGGCAGAGTACCGCCCTGGTGGGGATCCGATACATTGCCTTAAGGTTCTCGGGTGAATGTTGGGTTTGGAAGCGCTTTTTCGAAATAAAAGTAGCTAAAAGTAGAAAAGTAAGTATTTTAAGAGAAATTAAAAATCTTTAAACCCATAAAACGAGAACAAAAATGATACCACTTAACAGGGTTAAAGAAGCAGTTCAAAGTCTGGCTTTTTGGAAATCACATCTCCATATTTTAAGAAACGTCTGTTTTGACGCAAGAATTTTGGTATGAACTTGCCCGCACACGTTATCCGTTTGCTTCGTGATTGTCTACTGTAAACTATAATAGTATTAAAATAACAAAAACAAAAGAATTTGAAAGTTTACATCATTTTTGTGAGCAAAATTACTGAATTAGACCTAGAAAGGTCCTGCCAGAATTGCACACAGGGCAGAGTGAGAGACTACCAAGCTCCTCCAGCAGTTATGGCCCAACCATGATCGGAGATTTCTCAGTCAGTTTACCTGGACGAGGTTTGCTTTACACGTAAGACTCAAAAGTCATTAATTAAATAAATATACACAAAAAGTTGTAAATTATATAAAGGAAGGAGGAAAACACGCCGAACAGCGAAAATCATACACTATAGAAATAACATAGTACAGTAAGCCACCTTTATGCACTTACGTTTCGTCGGAGTGGCATGACCCAGATTCGAACCAGCAACCCAAGTTCCCAGATCAACTGACATAGCCCCTGTCAGTGATTTGAGAACGAATTGGGTTGCCAGTTTGAATCCGGGTCATGCCACTCCAACGAAACGTTAGTGCATAAAGGTGGCTTACGGTACTACGTTATTTCTAGTGTATGATTTTCGCTGTTTGGCTTGTTTTCCTCTTTCCTTTATATAAAGTCCTTTATATTGAAAATTTGAACTTAAAATGGGTACTTACACGAGGTGGGTACATGCGTTATCCCAATCTGGCCGATATTTGGCTCCCATTGCCAGGGCCTCGTCACGAAGTTGGCTCCGATAAGGATTTTGAAAGCCGCTAAGCGTGAAGACAACTCCATCCATCAGCCTTTCGAACGGAACGTCTTTCCCAGCAGCTGGATCTGTTAGACGAGTCAAAGGGAGAGAAAAAAAAATAAGAGAAGAATTCAAGGAAAAGAAAAGCAACCATCGAATTTTTTTTTCAAGACTTCGTAATTACAAGCGAAAAAAAAAAACTCTCCTAATTAGTTCTATCAGCGGTCCGTGTGGTAACAAGAGAAACTGCACTGTCAGTTGCTACCTTACTTTGCTTCCTCATCTGCGGTT
>JAHWFP010072761.1:479-14635 GCA_023313725.1 Lithobius niger | reverse complement strand
CTCCTCTCTTCCCCCACGTTTGATCCCCCCCCCCCATAAGAAAATTACCTCTCCCTCTGATAAGTTGTGCGACCCAATACTGTATTATGAAGTACTGAAATACCAGGTATGATATGGCACATATCCTTAGTTTGGAATGGAAACGGTGAATCATTACGAGGTATTTAAGAACTGTTTACCCCAAACCTGGGGGGGGGGGGGGCCTGTAACTAAAGACTGGTGCATTTCCGGACCCATGTTTATAGGACTTTTTCTTCTTATCTTTGATCACACAGCAGACCCTCAAAATATTTGACACCAATTTCCGAACACCCTGTATATTGGTTGCTATGTTGTTGGTACATCCATTGTGCAACTAGATAACTTCTTGTTATTAATACACTTCATTAAAAGGCTTCAAGTCATAATAATATAATAATAATAAAACTCTGGGAACTCTCCGATCATCTAGGGCCAAAAGATTGTCCAGAATTGGCCAGAATAGTTCCCATAGCCGCTGAAGTAGCATGTTAGACTCTCTAGCAGCCCTGGTCGGCAGTCGTGGCGGGGACTTTGCAAAGGTCCCTTTTCCATGGGTTCGACCAGATTAGCAAACCTCCAGCAACCAGGCTGAGCTCTCTCATCGCTCAGCCACGATGACCACTACGTAGGTAAAGTAAAAATACACTTCAAATCACAAAAGCAGGTCTTAACAGAAATGGAGCCAAAACCTCAAGGTCAAGCAGCCGCCTAAAAATACCAGTGACTCTTCTGAGACAGTTTCATTTTTTAGGGAATTCCACGCGGGGACCACCCTTACAGTAAAGAAAAACTGCCGACAATTTAGTCTATATTCCGGGTAACTAATTTAAAACAGTGACCCCGCGTCCTGTGTTCATGGTAAAAATCAAACAAAGGAAGATCCACATAGAGCATGCCGTGGACAGCCTTAAAAACCAGGCCGTTAACCGGCGAAGTTCCAAGCAGTCAACTTTTAAAATCTTTAGTCATTGGGGGGGGGGGGGGTAACTCCAATTACGTAAACCAGGCAATTTCTTAGTAAAGCGCCGTTGCACCGTCTCGATGAGATCAATATCCTTGAGGAGATGTGGGACGACACCTGGCTTGCATACTCCAACAGCGGTTTCACATAGACCTAGAAGTGAAACACTGCCGGACAATGGCCTACTGGCGATTTGCCGTAGACACAATGTGAGCACAATGGACTGTAAGGAAGATCGTAATTTATCACTCAAGCAAAGCCCCCCCCCCCGTGGTGTGGGAAGGCTTTGGTTATTTCCTAAATTCAGGTTCGTTACTGGCCTGTAACAGATTAGCCTGTTTTTAGATGTTCTTCTGTTTAGCTACTATTTCTCCAAGAACTACGATCTTCCTTGTATGTCGTATCGGCAGAAATATGAGTAGGATACTCAGTTCAGTAGTCCGTTGTGGCTGCTGGTTTATTAAAATAAATAAAAATACCATTTATTTATTTTGTGCTAATTTAACTTGGATCCCACTTGTTAAAATGCATGCCAAGAAAAGTTACGTGGATCCTTTTTTTCGTAAAAGTTGCATCCGGCTTTTACAAGCCATGAGGCGTGATTTTCTGTAAAACCCTTCGAATTTACTTATGTTTAGTAAGGTAAATGTCGGATACGTTTGGATACAAATATGTAACCTCTGTTGTTGACATGTAACCTTCCACTCGAGAAAAATGTAAATATTGTTAAATATTGTCATTTGAAAAGAAGATCGACCTTGTGTCGGCTGTTTTTACGAATTACATTTATGACCATAGAAATGTATTTCAGCTTGGAGCCAGAAAACTGCAAGTACAAATGCGGTTGGAACCAATCTCGAAATCTTTTAGTTTGGGCATTAAATAAAATTCTAGTTAGTTTAAAATATAAATTGGTATTTTAATCTAAGTAACTTATAGTTTAGTGCTTCGTTATTTGATACGGTTCACATAACGTAATGGCAAGAGCGCTCGCACTCGTAGGCTAGTAACAGCTGTTAGCTGGTGCCAATGGCGAATTTTAGATTTGCGTGTCAACTCATTTAGAGTTGGAATTTTTCATTTATCGAGCTTTAGTCCTATAGCTATTAACTCGTAGTATTGCATAGCATTATTATTTTTTAAATAAAAATAAATTAATGTCAGCGCATTTCAGTTTGAAATTAGTTTTGCTGATCCTAAGATCGTCAAACCGGAACCAGATCCAAGAGAGCATTTTTTGGCCAATCACAGGGCACGAGTTCGGCCAATGGGATGCTCGCGTGCTTGGATGCTCTTTTCTCAGTCTTGAACGAAGAAAGCGCGGGCGTTTGAACGACGTTTTTTTTTCCGGAAGTCAAGTTGCCGATCGCTGGAAATTTAGGACTGCAACATGTATCCAGTAAATAATCGCCTTAGGCGCAAACGCCTCAAGGCAATCGTCGAATTGAAATGCAGTTTATGAAATTGAGTTAGGTTTTCAACAAATGAGAAGCTTGAGCTCTCCTGTTCGTCCGCGTGAAGGCCCTGTATTTCTGTATTTAAGGAAACGGACATTTGTAATCTGGGTCCCAAAACCACTGCAGATCGGCGGGATGCTATGCCTTTCCTAGAGTGGGCGCGCGCTTAGCCGAGTAGCGGATAAGCTGAAGATGAAGAAGTCGCGGTATTACCATGACTTGGTAAGCATTAGCTTTGTAAAATACTTAAACTAAAATGTAGTCTAAAGATACTTTAGCTAATAAGATCTTATGGGGAAGGGATCCTAAAAATGATTTAGACCCCAAGAAGATTAATAACAATTAGTCCTAGCTCTTAAGCCCAACATTTCTTAGCCTACGCAATGAATGAGGACAAGCTAGTGTGAGGTCCACAGGTTCCTAAAAACCTTGATAATTTATTAATTTTCTTCCCGACCCAAAATCGTAAAGGGAAGAAGAATTAATATAATATTTTTTTGATTTTGTTCAAAATCATAACTTAACTTGTTTTATCGCAAAATGCCTGAAAGTTGAGTTAAACTATTTTAAACTGGTTCCAGCCGTAAGTTGTGCACCCAACAGAAAGTTGTTTACCTTCAACGTTCAATAGTTAACCTGTAACTTGTTGTGATATCTGCCATAAATAAATGTGCATATGTTTGAAATCGACTTCTTTTATTCTGACTAATGCATGAATAAATTAAGCACGTTTAAAATCATAACAGAGTTAAGGTTAGGTCTCATTCGCGAATGAGTGGTGGCAGTTCTACCACGATCGTCGAGAGGAAGGAGAATACTGCCAGCTCAGAAAAATGTTACCCCCCCCCCCCCCCCCCTAGGGACTTTAGCGGCTCCGTAATAGGACCTACGATTTCAGGTCTCTTGTGAACCAAACACCAAGGTCTTTTGAAGGATTTACATTTGGTAGTAATGAACATTTGGTGATCCATTATTGAGAGTGTATGTAAAACACTGATTTTTCTTTCAAATATGGAAACTCATGCATTTATTGTGTGAGATCAGCAACTGCCAACTGGTTGCCCAGTTTGAAATATACTCAATTTTGACATTTAGTGCCAAATGATCATATTAGTCAACCACCGCCGAACAAGGCTTTAAATCGTCCGTAAAACTTTTCCTGTTCAGCATTGTTTGAATTACAGGATAGATCGTTTAGGAACAGATTGAATAAAAGTGGGCCAAGAATGGAACCCTGAAGAACCCCGCTAATAACATGGGCCGGGGAAGAACAACATTCACCAATAACAACACGCCACATCTGTAGCGGCGCTTACAGGGTCTTGAGGTGCCTACTGTCTATAGCACCGACAATCTGGCGTACATGTGGTAAATGTAGAGTAAATTATAAGTGGCGGTTTTTACTTTGTTGTGAAAACAGCATAGCGTGTCTACTGCACGGTTAGGAGAAGAGCGTCAGCGTCCTACCTAAGTTATGAAGACCTATTTAATCATGGTTCACTGCCACCACAATGGGTAATTAATCTAATTGCCTACTTCGGAGTTAGAATAAGAATGGTTTTGTAATTAAAATAACCATTGCAAAATTAGATTGGACTCGAAGTCAAAAATGTTGTTCCAAACAACTTTCTTTTCTGTTTTAATAAAACATGATAAAATTTATACATACGTAGTAACTAGTTGGTTACGAAAAATAGAACTGGGGATTTACAAGAAAAAGCGCTGGATTTACTATTCAATCGACACTGAGTTTACATTACAATTTTGACTAGAAAAAGTCCGAGTGAGTTATCGCAACTCTCTAAGTTACAAACATGACCCTTGCAGAATGTAAAATAGTCTTTGAAAGCTTTAGCAACTCTTGCACTAAATTCAATCAATCATCACACTGAATCTAGGTTAGCGTTATAAGGAAAGCTACCTTTTGAAAACTCCTGCATCAACGATAACACATGCTAGATCTCGGTGATCTTGGATTATTTAATGAACACTGAGTTCATAAACAAAGAAAAAAAAAGCCGGTTTTTAGGAAAGGGACCTTAAACTCTTAAATTATGGGTGCCCTAAACCAAAATGCCGATTGCGTTTGGCTACCCATAAGTTCCCTCAAAGTCTAGAAGTTTAAGTTTAAATTTAAGACTACAAATTTAGAAATTCTGTTCCAAAAATTAAATTCTATTAAACTAAACTAGTTACCCTTGAACCACTACCTTGCCCGGCATGGCAACCTTCGGACTGGACATCTCTGCTCCAACCGCCGTAGTGACCTCTAGCCTATGAGTCCTTGAGCTATGCTAACGAAATTCTCCCTCAGCTTGGTTTTATAGCTGCTGCCTGGCTGCAGGTAGGAGGGAAACCGCGGACTTGTAGGAGAGCGACAGAGGGGAGTGTGAGGTAGAGGGATCGTTTGGGGAGGAGGAGTGACTGACTCAACCAGGCCAGGCTGACACTAACAGAAGTAGGCATGGCAGAGCGGACGGGCAGGGTAGCCTCGACTCTGAGTGGTGGGGAAAGTAAATACTGAGTTCTGATTGGAAGGGAATTGAAGGAGCTTGGATGGCAAAGGGGATTGCCGACTTTGGGTGTTTTTAGGGACCTTGGCTTGAGAAGTGCATTGAGTTATACTCATAACAACGTGAAAATAGGCCTATACATTTTTTAATAAAAACTACAATGTTATGCATTGCAACTATTGAAGGAAGGGGGGGGGGAGACGAAGTTTGATGCTCAAATTCAAAATAAACTGTTATTAATTGAAGGCAAAGGCTTTGTTGTGCATTCGGAATTGAGATCACTATGGTCGGAGCTCTGAAATAAAAATACAAGATACACACTAAAAATGTCCGGTAAAATAATCGTAGTTATGTTGCCACTTTGAACAAGGTAGAGTTCATGAGAAAAGGTTACGTTAAATAATGCTTTTATGAAAGCCTATGCAAAAGATTAAATAGACCAGCTTGTGTTTTAAAAATGCTAGAACGCATAAATTTTTTAATGTATTATCGCAGCCGCAAAAATACCGTTGTTGTGGTCAAAGTTTTCATAGTTGCTAAAATCGTCACCTTAGTAAAATAAAAACATTGAGGACGTATCAAACATGTAAGGTAGCACAGCACTAAGCTAGTCGGCTTTATGCCAGGAAATAAATTCGAGAAATACAAATAAATATGTACATGTTTGTAGAAAATGGCGACGGCGCTCAGTTTGAGCACTTTTTCAAATTGAGTTGTAGACCAAAGTATGGTGAAATTTCAAGTTCTGTTTTCACAGGATGTCGGATAAAGTTCGGGTTTATTAAACGCTGCAAACTAGAGTTGATGAAGTCCATTTTCCAGGAAGATACAAATTTCTGAAGTTGGAGGTGTAGAAATAGGCCTACCGTTATTTTGACGCTAAGAAAAAAAAAGTGTCCCCGAGTTGTTGATGGTTGGTGTCGGGTCTCCTAACCAATCGACAGGAATTTTAGGCCTCATGCCTTTACATGCCCCCCAACGGGAGATTTTATTCGGGGTTCCTGTGGGACTCCAAATAAAAGCCTACAAAAATGATTAGTGCACATCGGTATGTCACAATACAAGTTGCCAAGCCATGTAACTAAAAATATGCAAAGAAACACTCTTGGTTTATGCAATCAAACAACATAGAAAGTTCCAACTTCTATAAAGTTTGTCGTTTGCCATTTACTTTCAAAATGTGCGAAAAAAAAGTTTTTGAGCTACTTGTTCCTAGCTCCGGATCAACAAGTTAAAAGGAACACTAATTTTACGTTAAAATAACATAGCTAAGTTTAGTTCTGGTTTTTGTGATTTTGTCGCAAAGTTAAATCAACGCAAAATTGACAAAGTTAAAAACACTAGGTTTACAGAAATAAACTTTTTAGGTGGTCCGCGCTGCCTGTAGCAGGAATATCGTACACACCGTTTAAATATTTGAGCAAAATAAAAGTACAGGTTATGTTTTTGCAATCGTTAACTATTAAATGATATAATCGCAACATTTAATGCTCTAACTCGTCCGCCGTTTACAGAATGCTGTTTTTATTTTCTTGGAAAGCATCGAAAAAAACCACGAGGCGCACTCCTCAGGACCTAGCTTGTGATAAGGATCGGAATAGAGGGTACTATAAGCGCATGCGCAACTATAAGCTCTATTTAAAGTTAACAATCACCACTGGACTGATAAGATATATCAGACAACTTGTTTACATATGAAAATTTAAACACAGAAGAGTTTTGAGGTAGACCTACACATAAGATACAACGCTGGGAGGTTTTAAAATGGATAATAACCAACAACCTTTTAACGACAGAGTTAACCTTTTCCCCTCAGAGGTGAGACAGATAGCTATTTTTAAAGAAATCCATTTCGTAAAAAACTTAAAGAGGAGATAGCCAGGGACCACTAAGCTCCCGCAGAATGTTCCTAATCAACATATAAACGTGTCGTATAATCTCTGTAAATATCCTTCCACAAAGGAAGGCGGATAGTGACAGGGAGAATAACATTGGCACTAAAATTTAGGTGTAAGGTCCGAATATCGAAAGCTGACAGTTTCTTTAAGTGAGGTTGTCCTGACAACGTACCTCTTAACAATTAAAGAAATTTAAAAAAAAAAAGGTTGCAGAGCAAATTTTGGCTCCACCACTTGTTTAGCTTTTAACAATAAAAACTCAACTTGTGATTGCCAAGTTAAACAAAATACCTCCTCATGGTATCGGCATTAGTATGAGACTTTCCAGGTTTGTACTTGACCTCATAGTCATAGTCTTGAAGAGTAAGACTCCAACGCAACAATCTGGGATTTTTGCCAGACATTTGTTTCAGCCAGTGAAGTGGATTGTGGTCCGATTCGATGAGAAACTTGGTGCCATAAATGTAGGGACGAAGTTTCGCAACGGCCCAGACAAGACAAGCACATTCCTTTTCTGTAGTTCCAAAATTTGCTCCCGTGCTGTCAATTTGCGTGAAGCATAAAGACAGGGGTGTTCATCGCCATCGAACACTTGGGACAAAACGACGCCCATACCTCGTTCAGAACAGTCGCACTGCAAAATGAAAGTTTGACTGAAGTCGGGAGCTCTTAGGACGGGAAAGTCACTAAAGCTTGTTTCAAGGAGTCAAACGCTGTTTGTTTGGACTCATCCCACAAAACGGGACCAGGTGCTTCCTTTTTCAAGGAGTCTGTAAGACACGCACAGGTTTCAGAGTAGTGATTTATGTACCTTTGATAGTACCCTACTAAACCTAGGAAAGAACGGACATCCTTCTTAGTTTGTGGCCTAGCGAATTTTTGCACAGCCAAAACTTTTACCTCTGAAGGAGTACGTGAACCTCCACCAACTTCATGAGCAAGAAAGGTGGCTTTGCTGCAAGCAACCTGCGACTTCATGGCGTTAACCGTAAGCCCGGCTTTCTTGACAGTAGAAAGAAAATTAAAGACATGTTCGAGATGCTGTGGCCACTGTAAACGCGGTCTCGTATCAGACGCTCGTGGTGAGGACACCGTAACACCACCGAACAAAAAACCTGAGGGCAGCACTCTTACCTACCAGAAGAGCATCGTCTTTATGGCGATTTCACTTTGAAATGTAAATAATGTATATTTTTTTAAGCATAAAGCCGAACACTTTCCAGCTTAGTTGTGTTTTAGATGTTGACAACTCACGATATTTTTTATTTGTAACAGGTGACGACTTTGTTTATTTATGAAAAATGTCCGATGTTCAAACCAGTTTAAAACTAACCTAAACTGCGATATAGCCCTTTAAAAACTAGCTGGAACATTTAATCTTTTTATTTGTGCACTTAATGCATTTTGGTAAACTTAAATTCTTGCCATGAACCCTACCGGAGCTCCAATGTTTATGTTTGTATATTTTCACGGACCCAGTGTATGATTTTATGTTTATTTTTTATAGCATCTCCGTCCAAACTCCGACCGTAGTGAACCTCTAAAAACGTAAACAAACTAGCTTTCCTTCATTAAAAACATGCCTTGTATATAGCAGTTTCATTCCCAAAGTCGAATAATAATTCTGTGCATTACACTTCGTTCCTCGCCCCCTCCTTCAATAGTTGCGATGCATAACATCGTAGTTTATTTTAATAGGCCTAAAAATCACGTTGTTATGAGTTGAAAACTCACTTGCACTTTTCAAACCTGGCCTCTAAGTTTCCAAGTCGGCAATTCCCTTTGTCAATTCGAATCCATCCAACCAAAACACTACTTCAATTCCGTCAGCCAGTCAGAGCGCTCAAGCTACCCCGGTCGTCCGCGCTGCCACACCAACTTCCGGTAGTGACAGCTCGGCCGATCTAGGTCAGTCTCTCCTCCTCCAAGATGTCCGCCTCCTCTTCCCTGCTCACCCCCTCCAAAGCTATCCTCGGCGTCCGCGCCAAGTTCCGGTAATAAGTATATAACCCCAAACCCAGACTCACTCGTTAGCACAGCTCAAGGATTCTCAAAGCTAGAGGTCACTACGTCGGTCGGGAGTGGAGGTGCCACGGTCCGATTGTTGCCATGCCGGGCAAAGGTAGTGGTTCGTATCGTACTTAGTTTAGCTTTCAAAGTTTATTTTTTGGAATCTACTTTCAAAATTTATAGTTTAAATCTTAAACTTAACCTCGTAGCTTTAGAAGATAAATTTATGGCGCGTCAAGCAAAACGGCATTTCGGACGTTGGCGGCCGTAATTTAAGGGTTCACGGTCCCTTACTAAAAACCAGCTTTTTTTATATATTTTTTAAACGCAGTTTAAAGTAAACAAAGGACGGTTTGATCTTCGTGGGTGTTCCATTGATTAAACGCTCGGATCCACTTTACAAGTAGCGATGCTTCTATAATTTAAGGAGTTGACTTATCAACAGCAACTCTGGGAGGTTTAATGCTTTGCTGTTACACGTAGAAACAAAACTGTAAAACAGGTCTACTTTTATTAGTCAGCCGAGGCTGTTGATAATTTAGAGGGCTCTTTGTTAAATCCCCTTGTGCCTACGCAACTCAATTTTTCTATTTGAAATTGTTTTACGCGAACCTCGTGTTGGTTCCAGTGTCGAATTTAATGTAAATTCCCCCTGTATTTTATAACCTAAACTAGGTGTAAAGTTACCAAATGTAATTGTAGTGCGATATTTTTATTCTTGTTTGTTTAAAATAAAAACCAGGAGTTTTTCTTAAACGTCCGTCAGTTTATTCGCTCGTTGTTTGCTAGAAGTTAACATGTAAGATAATTCTCTTAAAACTTAGCTTAGCTAGCCTTTTCCCACCTTGGTGGCAGCGTTACCGCTTAGTATTACAGTTAGCCTACAATATTAGGACATGAGTAGCTCCATTCCCTACGCCGGGACTGTAGCTGTTGTGCTTGTTTAAACCAAAAAGTACCCAAAAGTAATAGTAAGAAGATCTAGTTACACCAGGCGACCGGCGATGTTACAAGCACCTACCCCGTCGTAGCATCCGCCGTTACAAATGGTGGCAGCGGTGGGATGAACAGGTGCTGTTCCTTCAAGCGTTTCCCCCCTGCCATGCTACTATGCCATTTGTGTTGAACAATTCTTCAACAACAAAGACGTCCGTGACTCAGACACTATAGTCACAGAAGCAGATGCCCGCATTGTAGTAAAAATCAATGCCGAAAGAGAAGTTAGCCTTGCCGTCACTATCAAGGCAAATCCCGATGTCCGCACTGCCGACAACAACAGTGCCCGTCATCAGCGCCCGCAACTAAGCCGTTCCGGAGCCGTGAAGCAAGGATCACAGATCCCCACCCCGTCTTGGAAATCAACAAGCCGTGGACAGTCAACAGCGAGGTGGATTTCACCACTCGTGGGAAGGAAGCTTCGTCGCCGTATTCAGTGGATCTTGGACAATGCCAACCATCGTCACAGTGAAGTAGGCCTCAGCCAGACGTCCTACTACAAACCAGAAGTGTGCTAGCCGATTCATTCGACAGGTGGGAAGTTTGGATTTGGACTAGACTGACAGCACAGTAATTGTGTACAGGGTAAGTGTGCATAAGATATGCTTAAGGCCGCCAAGCCGAGTGTTATGATTAAGAGCCTTTTAGGTATTTTAGTTGTTTATACACCTGAGTGCAAGTGGTCTAAAATAAGTGTATTTCTTGCTAAAACTTACGGTAGTTGGGAGAGAAGTGTTTTTAGTAACTCGCTCTACTCAATTAAAAGTAAAATTAATTTGCGGCTGCATTTTAATGAAGTTTCATTTATAAAAGTTTTATTTTGAGGCTTAAAATTAAAAATGTCCAACATGGACGATTTTGAAGACGTCATTCGAGACATACAGTACAAAGACTTGAAAAAAGCCTGTTTAAAATTAGGCCTAACTGTTAGTGAAACCCGTCACGAATCAGTAACTATTTTGAAAAATGCCGTCGAGGAAGAAAAGATTTCCGTTGACGAGCTCTCTGACGAACTAGCCCCGGCTATAGAGAAAAGAGAAGCTATCATTTTACAAAAGAAGGAGTTAGCAGCCAAAGAGCATGAGCTCGCGCTGAAAGCCGAAGAATTAAGGTTAAAAGCAGTTGAGTTAGCCGCCGTAGATAAACGTATGGCGCACGAGCTAGCGTTACGGGACCAAGAGGCCCAAATCAGGGATCGTGACGTTCATTTAAAGGAACAAGAAGCACAAATTAGCGAACGCGCTAGTGCTCGGGAATTATTGAAGTTGGATAAGCAGATCGAACTAGCTAGGCTAACGGATGCAAATCTTAGTGGTAATTCCAGTCCAAGTAGTGGTACCGTAACCCCCACAAACCCCAGTGTCCCAGTAAACAAACCTGGTAAAGTTGCTGATGCAGTCAAGACTTGTAAATAGATGGACTTCCGAATCGGAAATTAATAGTTTTCTAAAAATATTTGAAAAAACTATGGAGACACAGCGTATAGACAAAACAGAATGGGTCGTCAGACTACAGCCCCTTCTCGGTGAAATTTTGATTAAAGTATGTGATCAAATGTCGATCGTAGAAATGCATGATTATGAGTTAGTCAAAATAAGGTTACTGGAAAGGTTTGTGCAAACTAAAGAAGCCGTACAAGCCCAGTTTCGTTCACTTGAACGTGGCACCGAACAATTGTTCCACGAACATGCGTTCGCACTCGAAACCCTATTTTCAAGATGGGTGTCCCTAGCTGAAGTAAATGACAGTTACGACAAGCTAGCTAATTTAGTTATGCTTGAACAATTCACTAAATCATGTCCCATTGCACTGCGCAAGTGGTTGCCGGACCAAATAAAACTTGGTACGTTGCACGAAGCAGCCAAACTCTGTGATGAGTTCACCACCAGAAACAAACAGATTTCTGCGGACATGGCCCCTAAACCAGGGAAGGCACAACCTAGTGCGTCGTCGTGTGGACAAGCTTCTAAAGCTTCCTCCAATTTTCGAAGTGGCCACCGAGCCTCTTTCACTGCAGCTAAACCGGCCGGTACTGCAGCATCTTCTGCCGATCCGAGTAAAAGAGACTCGGCCAGCAGCAACTACTCCAACCGTGAGTTTGACAGGCCTAGGAAGCCTAGGTTCGAAGGTACCTGTTTTTTTTGTAACAAACCCGGACACAGAAAAATAGAGTGTCGTGATCGTATTGCTCAAGAGGGAAACCCAACCTCTAACGCAGAGTGTAACTTTGTTAGCAATAATCCTCCAGAATTAGTTCTTTCCAAACACATTCACGAATGGACAGTGAATGGTGCGAAATGTCTGGTCTTAAGAGACACAGGCTCGACACACGATGTCATTGCACGGGATTTTGTAAAACCCGAGCAGTTCACGGGTGAATACACCCATTGTCACAACGCTCTCTCAGAGCAGACAACAGCTCACGCAATTGCCGTGATTGAAGTTGAAACGCCCTACGGTAAAATTAGATCCGAGGCTCTCGTTTCGGACCACGTTGGTCCTCATTTCCAAATGCTTTTGGGAGTGCCCTCTCAAACTGTATTAGAAGAAAAAGGTTTAAAGACCCTGCCCCCTTACTCTAATGCCATCACTCGTTCCCAAACTCGTATGGAACAGCAGCTCCCGATATCTAAACCCAAATATCGTGAGATCGAATCTGAGAATGAAGACGACTCAGATAGTGATTCTATTTCTAGGGTAGTTTCCCCTTCCCAGGAAGGTTTCGTTTCTCCTAAAGTTGATAGCTTAGACTCAGCTATTTTAGGTCCCCAGTCAGATCAGTTAAATAAATTACTGAATGTTGACAAACCCGAATTTGCCAAGTTGCAGTTAGACTGCCCAACTTTAAAGTCATGCTGGCAAACTGCTGAGCTCCCGCTGGACCAGCAGGATGAAAACAAGCAGTTTTTCATCGAGAAAGGATTACTTTTCCGTAAGCCTTTTCGGCCTTCAGGAAGACCGTTAATCAAGAAACAACTAGTGCTTCTGAAGGAGTGTAGAAATTTAGTCTTGAACACCGCACATGCAAATGCATGGGCTGGGAATTTAGGCCGATCCAAAACGAAGGATAGAGTGTTGACTAATTTTTACTGGCCACATTGTTTTACTGACATTGACAATTTTGTATCCACATGTTTGACCTACCAGAAAAATGGAAAATCTGCGCAGAAGTTTGTTGCCCCTATGGTGCTAGTGCCCATGGATGACGAGCCGTTCAACCGATATGTAATCGATATCGTAGGCCCATCAAGCCTGCTAGTAAGGCTGGTTACAAGTATATCTTGTCGTTACTCGATCCGGCAACAAAGTTTCCCGAGGCCGTGCCCCTTAAAGAGGCCAACAGCCAGAGCGTTGTAGATGCTCTCCTCCTTGTATTTTCTAGGTTAGGCTTTCTAGCCGAACTCCAAAGCGACCTAGGCTCTTGTTTCATATCGGAACTTACAACTCTTTTCTTAGAAAAGTGCGGTATAAAGTGCGTTAATTCAAGTGTAAACCACCCGCAATCTAACAGCGTGGAACGTTTCCACAGGACGCTCAAAGCGGTGCTAAGAGCTGTCTGTTATGAGCATCCCCATGATTGGGAGACGTGCCTGCCAGGAGCAATGTTTGCCCTGAGAACTGCTCCCCATGAGAGGACTGGCTTCACTCCAGCCGAATTAGTCTACGGACGCAACCTCAAAGGCCCACTGGAGTTGGTGAAAAGCCATTGGATTGAACCCGACGTTCACCCCTCAGTGTTAGAATACATCTTGGACTTGCTCCAGAGATTCCAGTATTCTCGTGAACTCTCTCAGGAGAACATCACTCGTAACCAAATGAAGAATAAATCCTATTACGACATTAAGGCAGGTGAACGTAAGTTCAAAATTGGTGATAAGGTCCTAGTCCTGAAACCAGCCCGCACCAATAAGTTAGACATTTATTGGGATGGACCCTGCGAAGTGTTGAAACGATTATTACATACTAACTATCTTGTAAAAAAATCGTTTGGTTTACAAAAAGAAACCATATATCATGTAAACCTTCTCAAACCCTATCTGCCTAGGGAGGGGTCAAGCAATCATTCTTATAATGACGAACGTGAGCTTCCTCACATCGACCATGTTTGGACAGGTCAGCCTGGAGATGGCCACCTTACTGCTAAGGCAGCCATGAGTCTTTTTAAAAAGACAGGCAACTTAACAGAGTTGCAGAAGAACGACCTCCTCGAGGTGTTCGAAAAAGTAGACGGTGTTTTCTCTACTTTACCAGGACGCACTGATCTTGTCACACACGACGTTGAATTAGTCGATTCCAAAGT